>JAHZNC010002869.1:0-29103 GCA_027744095.1 Zhuqinia jingwanae
ATATCCGGTATATAATGGCACCCGTACACATTTTCAGCGTTTCCAATATACAAAATACACAAAAGTATCAATATATATTTATAAATTTAAAAATAAACTCTACACCATACATACATACTTACATGCAGTCGGATAAAACAACAGCTAGTATCATACATTCATTTACAAAGAAAAAGAATAATAGTTAATAATAGCAAATTTGCAAGCCAAATAAAATGAGATTAAAACTGGTCAATTTCAAAAAAAATTAAATGGAAGACATTGATTTTTAAATTGGATATTTAAAAAAAAAAAAAAAATGGCACTTGGAGTGCCGATATAGGATATGTTTTTTTTAATCGTCAAATTTAAAAAAAAATCATTCTAAACATTTTTTCAACCCCTGTCGGATTATCCGAAAATAAGTATTGGAAAATATGTTAGGCGCGGGGGGAGAAAGGCGTAAAAATATCCTTTAAGTACTTTTGTTTGAGCCATTGTATTACATGTTTTAATGGGCTACATGATAATATATACCTATGCATGTAAATTTTTGTATATTTTTTTAATCTCTATTTTCACTTCTTCACGTTTGCGTATTGTGTATATACCCTATTATAACTTGTATACTACTGAGCCATTAAATGTATACTAATAGCTATATATTTAGCTGCTACTATGCATTTAACAAATGAAAATTATGCATATATATATATTATATATCCGTGAGACAAGTAAAAAATTAGAAATTCATTTAGTTATTTTGAAAAAAAAACATACTTTTATGTAGAAAGTAACATTCGTTTCTTGAATGAGTCTTTAAAATACCAGAGATGCCTTTTAAAAAACGTTGCCGTTTTACATTTCTTGTTTACCAAAGAAAAAGTTGTACGTCGTACACTTTAAAAAAAATCCTTTTTCATTATACGGGTTTGTTTATTATTAAATATTTTTTTTTTAAATACTGGATGGCCTCTTCTGACTGACACAATTGAATTGTTGTCAGTTTATGCAAAATAATAATAGTAAAAAAGTCGAGTAGCGAGGGTATATACTCAGGCACCCTCACACGACAAAAAATGACATGACATTTTTATTCAAAATGAAATTTTGTCTAAAATATCTAATAAAATAAATTGTTATTCATATATCAACAAAGAGGAACGTATTGGTTTTGTATTGATTTGCTAGGATAATGTTATATAAGTAAGAATGAGCATATATATTTTTAATTTTGTAGAACCTGTTTGGGGTGTTGTGATACAACACACAACACTAGACTGGAATAGGTAGTAAAAAATATTATATTAATATTGTAGTAGTTTAGCGCAAAAAAAAGGGAATTGATTTGTAATAATGCCTTTCAAACAAATTTGTGCTAATAACTAAAGAAAGGTATTTAAATATTTGATTATTCTAGATATGTATGTATCATGTAATTATTATTAGCTACATATATGTAATTAATATACTGTGTTTAAAAAAAATTATATTAGTTTAAATGTGTTCATTTTACTTACAACCTATGTTTCACTGGCGTTTGTTTAAAAAAGGAGGCTGCTTTTTTTTATTTCTTAGCAGCCTTTCTTGAATACTTATTATTGTTTTTGTTGGCTTTGCCTTGAGAATGAAGGAGAGCTTCTTGTCTCGCTTGTTGTGCTTTTACCCGTTGCCTTTCCTCAATTTTCTGACGGAGTGTCAGCAGAGTTGAAGGTGATGCTCCAGTCCCAGTCCGCACGTGCCTTCCTGTCATTGCCCTTGGGGCACGCTTCCCACTTGCACTACTTGGTGTGGTCTGCCCAACAACTGAGCCGTCTGAGTCCATCCCCGTGTTACCTTCCGTTATTGATGCTGGGGATACTGGTGACTGACTATGATAATTGTTATTGTTGTTGTTATTTGTGCTTGCCAAGGATCGATTAATTGTTGGCGTCTACCAGAGAACAAAATAAAAAAACCCAAGATGTTAGTTTAGTTTGTCCATGAGAAAGTGAGTGGGAACGGGGGCATACCATGGGAATAAACTATGTTTATATGCAAGATATGAAAAATGGATAGAAACAAAATTAATTAATAAAGTTTACCTTTTCTCCCTGAGTGGAAGCTGATTGTGATTGGCTAGATGTCTGAATGGCGTACTGGCGTAGAATTTCTTGAGCTTGGAAGGACTGTAGAAGTTGAGAGTAGTATCCCATGTAAACCCACGGCGGGTATGAACCTAAAGCTTTGAGTAGACTGCTAGGATCCCCCAACATGGCCGCTGATGTAAGCTGTAATTGCATTATCTGTTGTTGATACGTATCCGGATCAATTCCATACAATTTTGCGGCATCTGTAGGTGACAAGGGGAAAGGAGAAATGGACTTTAGCTGAGCTTGTTTCTTCCATTGTTCAATGTCCATTCCGTCAGGTCTTGGAGAGGATGACTTTGGATAAGCCAAATTACAGGGTTCATCATCTTCCTCTTCATCATACTCATCTTTGATGAGATTCCTAGCAACTTTGTCGGATTCCTCCTTTCTGCCTCCGCTAATTAGCATTAAACCCTTGTCTCCTCCTCGGTTTGCTCTGTAGGGTGCATTGTTTCTCAGGTCAGTTGGTCCATCGTCAACTACCTCGTCACTGGAAGTGACATGACCACCTGATGACATGTCATCATCATCACCGGAATAATGTCGAGTCCTCGTGTCTTTAGTCGTTTTTATCTGGGACACCATTTCTTCAAGTCTTGCACGTTTTGTCTGCACATGATCTCCCCTTCCACCTTCTGCCCTTGTTTTCTCTGATGAGGATAACAACTGCTCTTCCTCCCAGGAAGAAAATCTGTCGGGGGAGACGTTTGTATGATTGTATTTTGCACGAATCAGGGAAAGGGGAATTAGACCGGGCTGTTGTGTTTGTTTTCGGAGTAAAGGCGTGCCAGTAGCATTGTTGCTGTACTTGGAGGAGGCGGACATTGCGGCGAGATTGCGCCACATGGTGGATGGGCTTAATGGCTTCGTACTACTGACTTCGTCGTCCTCTCCCGGGGAATCACGATGAAGACCCGAGTCGGGTGAAGAGAATGTATTGTTGTCATCATCGTCTCCAGAACCATGAACTACACTGCTCAACTCTCTCCACCTTATATCCGATTTTCTGCTCCTCCGATTCTGTTGCTGATGATGGCTGCTGGCATGGGGTGATGAGACCACAGTAGAAATTTGATTAAGTAGTGGTTGTTGGAGAGATGAGGGAGAACTTCTCCGTGTGGAGAAATTTACTGGCGATTCACTCTTATAGTTATAATTATGACTTTTGGCACTGATATCATTGTTATTATTATTGTTGTTGTTATTTGTAATTATATTGTTATTGTTAATTATGTTTTCTGATGATCTGGACGAAGATGATAGGGGTCGCATCGGAGACGGGATTGTGAGATAGGGATTCTTGTTCCCCAAATTCAAAGGGATTGAGTCCGACGAGGAACTCCCCGGGAAACTAGACTTGCTCTTGCTTAAATCCATTGGTACCGGAGTTCTGTCCTCGTCACTTGTATTTTCATTACGACAACCTACCGGAGCTACTGCTGTGGCACCTAAATGCCTTAAAACCATCATGGCATAAAAAGATTTGACACAAGATTGTGTTGGCGCAAATTTGTTTTTTGTTTGTTTTAATCTCTCATTTATAACATCTCTTTGTTTAAAAAATAGTTCACTGTTTTTAACCTTGGATTTAATTATAAATTCATGTATAGATCACAATAAGTATAAACATTGTTTCATCCAAAAGCAAGGCACTTTCATTTCACTATTTGGTTGATAAACGTGACAAGGACTGTGTACATGGCCACCGTAGAAATGAGAAAAAGTGCATCGCTATACTACTAATCAGAAACTCAGATCCGTAAAAATTAAAACAATTTTTGTTGTCACGTGATGTCAAGTGAATTGAATCAAATTCAGAAGAAAAATTTCCTTTGTTCGTACTGTTGAAAAAATGTTGATAATAATATTGTTGTGGAGAGGAAGCGGATGTGTTATGTCCTTGTTGCATATTGGTTCCGTCCGGGGTGTATTAAGACACTTACTTTTACGTATATACGCTGTTACATAAACTTTGAGACAGATAGCGTGAGTGAGCGATATACATACATAATATATAGAATTAAATTATACTGGCACAGAATGAGTAACATTGAGGTATCCTTTTTTTAGAAGAACTTAAACGTTGCAACAACTTAAAAGATTTTAACTTTGGTTCACTTGACTCAATTCATTTGCAATTATGAAGATGATGATGATGATAAGGGGAGATGAACCATGAACCACTCTGGGTATGATGATGATGATGTTGTCCTGCTGCAACACGTTGCTTGACGTAGGAAAATGATGACGATCGCACACTTCTCAGAAACTCTGCAACAAAAATAGAAAGAATACAAGTCAGAAGACAGCAGAAGACAAGTCAGTTCCCAGTAGTCCCATTCCAATGAATGATGCACACAGGTGAAATAAAATAATAGCGATGAGTCAGATAATCATAATAATAAAATGCTAACCCGTCGTAGAAGTACTAAAAAGCTTTATTTTTTTTGTAAATCAACGTGAACTAGCGAAAATTCAGTAAAGCATCCCAGTACAAGGAATTATTATTATTTCTATAGCCACCACCACTGCCACCGTCACCGGCAGCCGCAACAATTGTAATAGCACCAAAAATATATATAATTTTTTTAAAACAGCAATGACTACTGCCACTTCCACTTATTATAAAACACACAATATATATCAAGTACGCGGAAATGATAGGGAAATTTGTATATAGATTATATGGCTTGTTTTTTATATCAACAAAGGTTGCAATAATATTAATTAGCTGTGTTTTGTTATTATTTCAAAATTTTATATACAACGTACGTTTCAAAAAAAAATACTACGTATTTTTACACTTGATCTGGGTATAAAAACAAGAGGAATTGATGCAAAATTATTATTAAGATGAGGTAGTGTAGTAGGTTGACCAAGAGACTAGAACCAAAAAAAAAAGTGTACTCGACGGCGGCGGCGATGACGACGATGTTGGCTCGTTGTTGTGAATGTTCTGGGATCGGATGAGCAACTACCAGCTTTGGGTACACCGAGAGGTTGTTTTTCGCTCAAAAATTCTTCTGTTCAAGTGAACAAGAAGAAGAATGAGCATTATCAAAAAAAAGCAAAACAGGGTTTGCAGGAAAAAGCAAGATTGTATCCTCATCATCAACATCATCATCATCATCAACATCATGCTCACTTTTAGAAGAAGAGGAGAGTAAGCCTTGCCTTTTTACTCTATTCGTCGTAAGAATACCAAAAAACAACAATAGTAACAACAAGTCTGCATGTGAGAAGATGACCATCATCATCAACATCATCGTTGTCGTGGTTTTCCAATGAGGTTTGTAGTAGTAGTAACTTTTCTGTTCGTTTCTATATAACCCAGGTGAAGAAACAGTTGCTGTGTTATGTGTTGCCATTGTTGCCGTACTGCTCTGCTTACACACATACGCATCATCATCCCTTTCATTACATTCGCAGTAATATGTGTGCTTCTGTGTGTGTTTGTGTGTGTATCATCCTGATCATCACCTCCAAACCCAAGAGGGCAAATTACCCTTTTAGCTTTAAAAAAAATCATTATTTATAACTACTACTACTAGATAAGCAAAATGTAGTAGCAGGATGGCAAGATGCTTTTGCATTAAACAATGATTCTAATCATATCAATGATATGTACTTTAATAAGAATAAATACGAAAAAATGTATTATTGTGTAAAAGAAGTGCACCCATTTTTTCTCGCTATATATGTGTCGATATACATTGTTACAAATTTGTGAAATATATATTGTTACGCATTTTTATACATACTTGCATACATGTAGGTACACAGTATAAAAGCTACGCATGTATGACATATCATGATCATCGTCGTCGTCATCATCATCATCATCACATCACTATATACCAGCGTCAGAGAGCATACTGACCGAACAAGTTAAAAAAGATGCATGATAATATTATAACCTACTTGGTTGTATACAATTGAAAATTATTATGATTTTCAAAATGAAACAATGACAGCAATAAAAAAAAATTCCTGTTACCATAATAGATATAAAAAAGTATATAGCATTGCGACTTTTTAATGTTACACATACACATGTTGTTATAATAATAATAAGTGTAGAGATGCATAAAAATTTGATGATATAAATACATATGTGGAAATGGTGAAAAAAAGTGGCGAAAAATCAGAATATCTATACATGTACATATTAGATGGATGTCCACTTGTTTCAAAAAAGGATCTTCAAAACTTCAAAATGTGACCACCACCACCACCATCATCTCGACTAGATCTACATCCAAAACGCCATACAATATCACCTGTATACTTGTTTACTCTTACGAAATTTTTCCTTCTTCTTCTTTTTTCTGCAAAAGAAGAGTAGTAGTAGTAGTTGTTGTGTGGTAAAGTACCCAACGAATTTAAACAACATGCGTTGTTGTATGAGTTTTGCTTTTCTGCTTGGAATTTACACGTGGTATCGTGAATTAAAAAAATGCATCGTCGTCGTACAGTAAAGTAGCTTTTTTGGCAGCCAAAAAAAACCAGAGTTTGTGCTCTTGAGGGTATAAAGCTACACTTTTTTTAATCAAACATGCACGCATAATAATAATATCAACTTTTCATTTTTAGAAATAGCACATATCAACTAGCAAAGCTACAAGAACAACTGTGGCGGTTGCAGGAGAGAGACCAACAACTGTTTAGCTGGGAGGAGATGTATATTAAAAAAAATGTATAAAACTTTTGTGTGTGTGCATCACCAGCTTTCAGGCAAAATACACGCATTGCATTGCAGAGAAAAGTGGTAATAATAAGTTAAAGTAGTAATATAGACAGAGTGAACATTTTGAAGCATCTCAGTGTTATAAATTGTATGTTATGTTTTATGTATCTTTTAATCTGACTGACTACATTTTTCCATGCCATCAGCTATTGTACTTATTATATACCTATGTGTAAGTATATGTGTATAATAATGTTTATATGACGCGAAACCTTACAAAAAAAAAGTAGCACAGACCAGTTTTTTTTGCTTCCATTATATTATCGCCACTGTCAAAAAATTTCTCTGCAAATGGCAGGGATTTTCTCATGGCAGATGTGATATAAATATCAATCCGTTTCTTTCATTATTATTACCTTTCGTCTTCTTCTCGGAGGAGAGAAGAAGAGAGCTAGTTTTTCCCTCTTTTCAAGTGCATCATCATCATCATGATGTTCACTATCACCTTTTTGGTGATAGTCAAGTGAGCAAAGCTATTCTAGGAAAGGCAGGATTCTTCGTACTGTATTATTATTAGTTATGCCAGAGATGATCTTTCGTATATTTCTCTGCTATATGTACATACTACCCACCACCACTATTGCCATAATAATCATTTTCCGAAAAAAAAGCAACAGGAGCAGCGGCAAAGACAGACGAAATTCTAGTGTAGCTTTTCACCCTTTGGCTAGCAAATAGTGATGGCGCTTGTATACATATTTATATAAATAACAATACCTAGATCGGCACACAGGCGCTCATGAAAAAGTAACAATGTTTGCAAAGAGAGGAAAACAATTCTTAATATTATTATCAGTTGTTCAAATGGTCACCACTTTTTTCATCTAAAGTGTTTTGTCTTCCTATTTACAATGCTGCTATATATATATATATGCATATATGCATATACTTTTTCCCTTTCTTTATAAAACTGCAGAGAGAAGGTGGTGGTGGCGAACTGGCCAACAGTATATCAACAGCTCCGTTAGCTTTGGCAATGGGTCGATTCTTGTAGGTTGTAATAATAATAAAGATTGGAGCTTTTTTCACCGAGAGATGCTAATTACTTTAAGGAGACTAATTTGATATCAGTGTTTCTCTCTCTCTCTGGTCAAACAGCTATAATCTGGCCTGGTTAGATGCACTTTTTAATCTACCCAATCCTATCTTTTTAACTTAACTAAAAGCTTACAAAGTGGTTACCACCATCTTAAATATAACAAGAGACTAAACCTAGTTCAAATTGTGGTTTCTTTCAATAAAATTATAAACTATATTCAATTTTGTCAGAGTTGAATCTTCTGGCCTATTCACTCTCATGTCATTTTTTTTACTACAATAAGTTTAAAATAAAGTCTATTTAGAAATTAGCTGGTATAGCTAAATTTAACATATTATATATTATTAATACTCCATATTTTCTCTGATTCAAGGAAATATATATCAACGAACTGTTTGATGGGAACAAGCGATCGTGATATGATTAAACCAGCATGTGCATCCACAACAAAACCGGCGACGATGAGAGAGATCAAGGGCGTTCGAATTAACAATCTCATTTTGCGATCATATACTCATTCCATATAGCAATGTAATATGACATAGTCAAGTCAGTCAACAACATATCATGCGATATCGAACACTGCCATGCCACCACCACGCCATAAAGATCTGTCTTCATCGGAAAAAGATGAAATTTATAGAAGTATCACATATCTTTTTGGCATCTCTCTTGGTATTATATGAAAATAATGAATCTTAAATAATATAACGAAAAAAAAGTTATTACTAAACACTAGAAGAAAAAGAATGTATAAATAAAAATGGTAATAGTAGTGGTGATATTGAACTGTTAGGGACTATCAAGCTAGACGCCATTCATTGGCAAAGATCAACTACAAAGAAGGTGGAGGATGATGATGATGATATTTGTATATTTTGTTTGGCAGAAAAAACAAAGATTCATTTGTTTTCAGCTTTTAGGCATATAGATAACATGACAGAGAGAGAGAGAGAGAGAAAGAAAGAACGCACATATAAAAGAGAGAGAAGGTGCAGTGCGTATGGTTGATTATTGGGACTGCACCCTAAAACAGTTTTAATTACGATGCATATACAAAAAAGTACATAATAATATAAAATGGGTTGTTGCCATAAACTGATATGTCAAGAATAATGTAATGTAAAAAAATGTACTTAAAGCTGGGATCTTATTCGCACAGTTGGTCAGAGCATTTGCCTCCTATGTATGTTTATATCTTAAGCCTTGAAGGGCTAATAAATTCAAGAATCCCTTAACCGCCATCACAGTTGGTGAATCTGGATCAAATCAGTTTATTAACTCATCTTGTGAATATAATGTTGTACAATTCCCTACTCCTTCTCCTCCTAATAATCGGTATATATATACTCGAATAATGTGTCAGATGGATATAGGATGATGGCATGTCAAAAACTGAAGAACCTGAGTTTCCTTTCTTTTCTCACTCAAGCTATAAACGAATGCAATATTATCAATTTGAGTTCCATACTCAAACTCTAGCTCTGGTATTTTTTCATATCACATATTTTAGTACGTACGCATATACGTTGACTCTCTGCAAATAAATCCCAAATAAATGAATTGATCCGGAGAGGAATGATAAAAAGTTACATGTGTATAATCAAATATTATATTTGCTTGATTAACTTCCTACAAATTTTTTTTTTTTGAAATGATATGCTTCCACCTGTTTGATTTGATAGCCAATTGTGATTTGAGGATGTCGATGAAGAAACCAGCTTAAAAATCTCTGTCTTGTCCTCATTGAATGTCTTTTTTATGCACACACACACAGCTAATATATGTGTATACCTACATTTTTACACTCCTCGTCATCATCGTCATCATCCCCACATGCTTATTTAGATACACAACAAAAAAGTAAACATGATGCAACGTATCATCATCATCACATCACCACCATGTCGCTGTTCTTCTTCTGCTGCTGCATTGCAACAGATGCAGAAAAAGAAAGAACCTGCTTTTTGGTTAAACATGCAGATCTCTTTTTTTATTTTTTTTATTAGGTAAAAAAAGCTTGACACGAGGAAGGGCTTTTTTGTGAGACGGGAGGGATCGGCGTCCAATTGTTGATGGTT
This sequence comes from Zhuqinia jingwanae, assembly GCA_027744095.1. Classification (NCBI taxonomy): domain Eukaryota; kingdom Metazoa; phylum Arthropoda; class Collembola; order Entomobryomorpha; family Paronellidae; genus Zhuqinia; species Zhuqinia jingwanae. The sequence goes on from JAHZNC010002869.1 coordinate 9,979, forward strand.
TGCATGGAATGCCGAAGGAAGAGAAAAATAATAATAAGTCGTAGAAACTTGTTGCGTATACATTTTGTGTCTGCAAAGGAGATTCTTCCTTATACGCCTGTTTCCACTTACGCATCTACTTTTTGATGTTGTTATTGTTGTTGCTGAATGTTGATGATTATAATACATTGTTGTTTTTTCCCCAAATATTTTCTGCCAGCAACAGAAGACCAAGAAAGATCAAGACGATCATCATCATCATCATCATCGCCACCAAAACCAGCAACAAGAAAAAGTAGAAGACGAGGAGGAAGAAAGAATAAAAATGGTGTACTGCAACGGTTATAGGAATTTTGTGCAAACATCCAACAGAGATTCCCTCTAATAAAACTATAGACATAGTAGTCGTAGTAGTAGCAGCACTACTTGTTTAACAACAGAGTGTTTTTTCTCTACTATATCCTCCCAAAAAAAACTTACTATTACATACTGATTATTATTATGGTCTTACTGTTTTTTTTTGTATTTGTGTTCGTCCATATAATGATAATCATACTGTTACTTTATATACCATCGGCAGTGTCGAGCGAATAATATGTATGTATAGTTTGTCGAACTGCTCATCCGATATTATGTGTCTTGTTGTTTTCATCTCTCTCTCTGCAATACGATGTCGTAATAATATGCACCTGAAAATGTGCATCATCTCTCTCTTAAAAAATACACACAGACATACAGCATCGCAGATAAACCAAACTTACCTGACATTTCTAGGTAATCCAACATTAAAAGTGTGTATAGAAGGAATGTTTCTCGTTTTTTTGCCTCGTGTAAGTAGGAAACCAGCTTTTGTGGTTACATTTTGTATATATTTATATATAGTATAGGTGTATGTATGAAAGGTGTCTATTTCCTAAGATTATCATTATTTAGAGAAGATGAGCAAAAAAAGAAGATTTGTAATAATAATAACAGCAAAAGGATGAGAGAGAGAGGCAGGTAAACTTGAAATTAGTTTGTGTGTAAAAAATATCCTCTATAATTGTGTAAAAAAAAGTAAGGAGTATGTATGGGTATGCTATACTCTTCTCGCTATAGGTACGTATATCAACAACACAAGCGCATGCAACAATGTAGTAATATTAGCGCATGCAATGATGAGTTTTATTCTTTGACAGAGAAAAAAGAAGATGAAGAGCCATGTGTTTCATTTGGAGAGAGAGAGAGAGAGAGAAGAAGAAGAGAAAAAAAGGAAAGAAAAGCCCAGATCTTTTTTGAACGTGCACACACACACACACACACACACACACTGGTCTGCTCTTAGAATGCACACACATATAACATTATCATCATGGTCAGCAATAGTATCATCATCATCTTCTTCGTCGTCATCTTTTTCGTCGTCGTTTTTTTCGTCAAGACATGGAGGAGAGAAACCTGTTTCTAGCATGACCGCATCTGGCCTGCACACCATAAGTGCATGACCTCTAAGACGTTTGGTAGAGAAGATACAGGCTTTTGCCCAAAAAACCTACACATTTTTCTTTTTCTTTGTATTTTCGTCGCGTTTATTTGCAACGCACTTTTATTAGTCTGCTTTAGCAGCACACACACACACACACACAGCCGTGTTTTTTCGTCTTCCTCTTCTTCTTTCTACCTGCCTGACTTAAAAGGGCAAATACGCAGACACATTACACAAGATACCTATATAATCAAATCACGTTACCTTGCTTACCTACAGAATCAAATTTTAGTGGTCCATATATTATAAAAAAGGTATATTTTTACTACATCTACGCAAACCTGTCTTGAATCCATCCAATCCCTTTCCATAGATCCCAACCTTTTTTTTTATATAAGTGTACTCGTTATTAGGAGAAACATGTCTCGGTAGTTTTATATTTTTACATATTATTATTACGCTACTCAACTACTCTTACTTATCTTTGTGTGTGTGTTATTCTGTAATGTTGCAAAATAACTCGAGAATTGTTCTTAGAAATAGACATTAGCAAACCAATCATCCTATTTACTAGAAAATCTATTTTTATCCGGGACAATTTAATGCATAAAAGTGTACATGCAATACACATACCTAGACGATGAAACTGTTGATTTTTATCTGACTTTTCTGACTCACACTATAATTGATTCAAATTCTCTATATTTGAGAAGAGCGTCAGCAAATAACGTTTTACGTATATTATGTATACTTGAAAAACTAGCTTACTCACCTCAAAAAGAGCAACAACATAAGGCATGCAGTTTATATCATATCGCCTACCTGTCGCATTCATTTTATCCCATGCATACATACTTACATACATACATACGTACAAATGTACCATGTAGCTTCTTGAGAGGATTACACCACGTGTGTACCGAAAGTTGGATGGAAAAAGATACGCACCACTTTACGCACCTGTGTACATACATACTTGTGCGTAGTGTGCATTTATACTCTATATACATATATTTCTAAATAAAAAAATATTATGCATATCTACATAATATATTATATGTTTTTTATCTACCTACCTAAGCTCACCTTGGTGGGTTTTCATTTTTTCAAAGAGACAATTTATCAATTTTTTTAAGGGATGGATGATATTTAATACGAAAAGCACATCATGTCAGTTCACAAAAAAAATATCGGCTTTGAGGAGCCTAACTGTATTTATTGGCATATAATCGACGCAAAAAATAGGTAACTGTTTACAATCACTTGATGATGACGACGAAGACGACGACGATGATGATGAAAATGTTTGTGATAAAAAGCTTGAGCGATGATGACCCTTCAGCAAATTTTGTGATTTGCTCGGAAATTAAGGGCGTACTTGTTTAATTCTCTAATGAAAAACTTCAAGTTAGAAGATTTAGTGAGTAGAGATAGAATTCATGCAAAACACCATCGCATCACATACACTTATATGAGAAAAATACTTGATTGTGCGTATAGCCTTTCCCAAAAACAAGGCGCAGGCAGTGTTTAGTGTTTAAAGACTAATATCAGAAGAAAAAAAGTATTTAATAGTACATCAAATTAGGGTAACTGGGAACACCTGTACGTATATTTATGAATACGTATGAGATTGAAAAAAAAATCTGTATGCGTCGTCACCATCATCATCAACAACACTGCGTTCACTTTAAATGCTAGTTTTAGGAAAAACACAAGGAAAAGTTGTCGGTGCTGGTTTACAGTGAACCACACCATCACCACTATTGATGATCATGCTCATCATCATGCATGTGATGATGAACAGCCTGTTTCTCCCAAAGTTACCTTTCCGTGTAACTGTGTTAGCTGGCTGCTTTTGCTGCTTCTGCTGGTACTGTTTTTTACTGGCTGAGTGGCAAAATATAGGTATGACGATCAAAGAAAACTAACCCCGTTGAAGGTACCAGTTTCTTCATCATTATTATTACGTGATGATGATATGAGTCAGCAAACTTTTTTTTAAAAGTTTTATTTCAGCTACTTATATAAATAAATAGTCAATTTTTGCCTTTACATACGTTCTATACTCACACACACACACACACATGAGTATTCACGGACTATGAATATCTACTAATAGTACACAAGGTACAAACACACACATACACACTCACACACGTAGTAAATAAAAACGTGGGAGAAAAAACAATGAGTTTTTTTAGTTGGCCTATTTATAAGTGATATCTAAATGCGTAGTACATTTATTTTTCCCCCATTTTTTGTAATGACTTGCACATCATAATGTGTTTATGTTACTCAGGTATACTTGCATTTTTTTTTAAAGAAAACTAAATCCCAACCCGTTTTTGATTTATTATTATATTTTTTTCTTTCTCTGCTTTCACATTATTCTCACAGAGCATTTTCAATGCTGCTCGCTGGACAATGTCTAGTGAAGTATTGTGCAATCTATTTTTGATATTTTTTTGATAAATGATCTCACTTAATACAATGCTGGTTTTTTTATTTATAGAGTTTACACAAGCAGACAGGACGCGACAAAAATAGCGACACGCAAGAACAACAATTCAAACAGGCAACTAAATGGATTTTTTCCCCCCTGTAGAAGCAAAGATTCTCTGAATATTACTACATGCATGAATGAAATTTCCACGATTATGACGCACAATTAAAATTGGAGTACGTAATAAGGCATAAATTATGATGTCAGCTTTTACTGATCTCCTTTCGATCCTTTTAACATAATTTGTATAAAATACTACTGCACTTGTACATGTTATGAAAGAATAAATGTGGATGAAGAGAGAAAAAAAATCTTAAAATCTTTTCTGGTTTACAGCAAAAATAATAATAACAAGTCAGAAGCACGTATATTCATTTCATATACATGAAAAGTGAATGTGTACCATAACATTATTATAAATGTTTCCCTTTTTATACTTATATTACAGCTTCATTAAATTGGTTCTGGGAAAAACGAATGAATGGAGGAGGAAATTTTTTAGCACTTACTCATAATCCCATTTCCCATATAATATATTATGCTATATTTAACCTTTTTACTACTACTGACTTCCAAGACAGACCATCAGAGAGTAATTATGGTAATTGGATGAGAGAATTGGTACAATAATCTCCGTAAGTACCTTGTTCACTCTTCCAGTTTCCTTTCAGAAGCAAAAGCTTCAAGCTACTTTTGTTATTATTCTTACAACTGCATACCTAGTTGTTTGTAAATGTTTCTTTATTGCCACTTTTGTTGATACTTTATGGAAATCATGATCAGTTACCACTTATTTACTGTATGATGTGTGTATATGCACAGGGTACAGAGAGAGGGAGATGACAAATCCACGAGTTACATATATGTGGCTTGTTGTGCAAAAAATGGGACATAAAATGCATGAACTACAAAGTGCTTAGGTACCTTCATCTTTTTCTAATCTGACATCCAACTACCTAGACTTGAAGATATAATTATAAATCGTAGGATCAAACTCCTTTCTTCACATTCAACAGGTTTGTCCAAAAATAATTTTCTAATTCACAAGGATGTATATTACCCCTGCGCAGTGCGCACTGTCTCTATTATTATTACATGGAAATAACTAACAATTTGCTCAATCTTTACTCATCATCATCATCGTCATCGTGTGTAATTTTTTATAGACTGTGTGTGTCTGTAGTGTACTTACCGAAAAGGGGAGAGAGAAAAATGGTACATATATGGTTTATTTTGTTAGCACGGTTGTTGTTGCTCGTGCAAAGAGAGTGTTCAACATTTGTAATGGAAATTACGATGACGTTTATGATGATGATGACAAAGATGACTGATATTATGATGATCCCGGTATATAATGATGATGATGATGATGATAAAAAAAACTTGTAGTTTGTAGTGATGCTTGAGATATAATCAAATACAAAGTCCATTATTAGAACTCTTGTAATTCTTAGCAAAAGGGGTTATGGACGACACATATAGGTACATTAAAATAACAGCAAATTGTTGTAACTAAGTAACTATGTAATGAAGTATCCTTGTTCAATAAAATATTTACCCGCAAAAATGGTATATCCAAAGGGGTGAAAATGACAATGGGCTCTTTGGCCCTTGTGGCTTAAGAAACTTTATGGTCGCAATCATATATATATGCAAGCATGTGAGTTGTGGTCATAATCTGTCAAACAGTTGATATGTTACAAAGCGTGGACGGTTGAAGGGACCAAGTTCTCATCATGATAAACTGCTACGTTCATAGTAATGTTCATCATCACAGAATATTACTCAAGTGTGATGGCAATGGGATTTCGTCCTTCGTCGAACAGACTCATTTGTTAAGGGTGAGTATTGTTTTCGGGATCAAATTCAATTCTAATTTTGGGCTTTAAAAAAATAAAGTAAAGGTAAGTATCTAGAATCGCCACCATCGTGTAATCATGATAGTATTAAGATTGCATTTAGAAGGATCTCTATGCATAAACTTTTATGAATGCAGGTACTTTTTTGCTCTCTTCTCCGTCACCACCACCACCACGACGTAATAGTTATTACAAATTTGTTGTGTTGTAGTTACCCAGCTAATCATCTAGCCACACCACATCATCATCATCATTGTTTTTTTATTTCATCTCTGGGCATCCGCAACATGAGATGATATTACGTATGTATTAGATTACAATATACAATAATAATAATAATAAAATAATAATAATAACAAATAATAATAGAATTGGTAAAAACAATCTTCTGATGTGATGATTATATGAGTGTTGGATTGTTTGTGTGCATACTTATATTTTTCGTAATTCTTCTACATAACTATAACTATATCTCTCTCTCTTTCTTTCTATCATGTCGAATCTTTTTTCTCATTCACCTAGAGCCGGACCAAAAATAAGTTGTCTAATCTACTCGAGAGTATTATTATTATTATTGTTATTACAGTTGCTCTTCGAACATGACCACAAATAGCAACAACAGCAGAAAATCTAGTGTGTACACAAATCTTAAAACAATGTATGTAAAAATAGAGTTAAACCCTTTTCATATTATCAAGAAAACTGCCCCAAGAGAAACTGGATTCCTTTCAGGATATTCGTCTCCACCGCAGCAGCAGCAGCAAAGCAAGAGAGAGAGAGAACGACCACTATATATGTTGTATGTACATAATATGTATAATGTATGATATGATGACTAAAAAAAGAGGTACGACCACGATCATCATCCACTTTTTTAAAGGCATTTTTATATATTTTTTCATTGTAAACGTTCATTCATTTGCTGCTGCTCTGCTACTGCGTGCATGTTGTTGTAGTATGTATATTAGAACAACTGTACTGGCACTCAAATGATAATAATCAGTAGTTGTATGAAAGAGAAAACAAAATCCGCCATCCATCCACAAAATACTTATTTTTTTAGCATAAATAGAACACAGCACAGGTAAAAAGAATGTTGCGAGTTGGTTGACGAGGATGATATGATGATAATTTCAAAGATAACAAAAAAAATGAAACATGAACATGTATCATCATCATCCATTTTCTATATTTACCATTTATGCAAGGTTAAAGTGTAGGCATATTTATGCATATGAAGCAGCAGGTATTACGTGTGCATTTATTTTTCTTCATCGAAACATTGAACTGCTAATTTCAGCATTTCAATTCAAGTTTTAACTTGCTTACTGCCACTTCTGTTCGTTTGCTGTCCGCTAAGAAAGTGGTTTAAAAAAAGGCATTACTATTTCGTCACAAGGTTATTATTATTATTATTATTATTATTGCTTATTGCCTACTACCACCTACCTGTAAACTTAATAAGTAGCACGCGTATAACTCTACTTTATTTGGATCCCAGTTTAGTCTGTAACACCGTTTTTTTATACGCACCAAAATCCATGCTTTGTGAATGATATAATTTAGAGCGTATAAACTGATTTGGCTAAATGATATGTGCTATGCTAACGTACGTACGTATAAGGCCAGGCAGGCAAGAAAAATTCCTCGTCATTTTTAACTCAACCAAAAAATTCCATTTAAAAGGGTAAAAAGGTATCAAATACGTCATAAAATGTGGCAGACGGAGTATGAACACTGAAATATGGCACACAGCTTCAGGAGTTGGAATAACTTGTTATTTAGATTAACTGCCCTGCGATACGTCCTTACTGTGTTAAAAAAGACAAAAGATCTTTTAAATATAGTTGACATGTTGCTGCTACCACAAACTACTACTGAAGAAGTCCTTTTTTGATGGTTTTGTATAACTTGTAACATAAATATTCATCGATTCAATACAACAGGCTATTTTTATAGTTGTCATTGCTGTTATGTTAATCTGGCTTCCATAAAATATTGCCACAATCAAAACCATATCAATCAGTCGCAAAAGTGACGGCAATGGTCACGATGATCAATATAATGAGCAGCTAAAAAGTTATTGCTATCACAAGTTCATCTTTTATTGCACATATACAAGTAAAGCGTTTATACCAAATGTCACATTGTAAGATTTGTGGTAGCGCCGGTGGAGGTAGTCAGACTTCAGGATATTTATGAAACTTTTTTTAGCATTAAGGTGCTTCTTCACTTGCCCTTCTTGAGATGCTAAAATAACCAACGTCGGCTCTCTCTTTATCCTCACTCTAGAAAATATCAAAACCTGAACTGGACCACAACTAAACCACCACATGTTTAATAGGCATCAATCCAAAAATAGAATGCATTTTAAAAATAAATGTTGCATCATTATTCGCATTATTTATTAAATTCATCATTCACTTTTGTGTACGCTGACACAGCATCAAAAAATAAATACAGATGAGGATCCAAAACGTTATAAAGTGAAACGTAAGGAATTTTCCATGATTATCAAAGCTTAGATTATGATTAAGGTATCATGAAAAAAAATAGCGTAAGAGTTCAGAAAAATCAACCCCATATCACGAAAAGTCAAAAACAGCATAATAGGTAATAACAATAATAATTCTTAGGAATTACAAAAAAAAAACTTGCCAGAAAACTTTTTTTTTTGGCTGGCAAACCTGGTTGGCATTATAGCATTTTTAAAGGAATAACCAGCAAAAGTAAAACAATGTGCGCTGAGAGATTGTCTTGTGGCTCCAGAGGAAACGCATCCGCGCACGCATGCATAGAAACCACATGAAAAATTTACAAAGCTGTATATATAATCTTAAGCATACATACCTAAATATATACATACACGTGTGTAGGTACACAAGTGTGTGCAGATGGGTTTCATGAGATGAATATTGTTTTACTCCTCTCTCTCTCTTTAATACACAAACATTTGGAGTTCCCATGCCCACTGACATGTACACACGGACACATGCTTTTTCATGCTTGCCTCGCTGATTTTCTCTCTCTTGCAGTCTTCTGTGAATTTCATGTTTTCTCATTTTATGGTAACAGAACGTGATAAAAATAAGATCACGATGAAAAAAAGAGAGAAGGGAAAAATGAGCATCAGGTACAATATATTTATATATTTTTATTATTATTAATATTATTCACTTTTGGAATCACTCCAGTCGAGTCGGTCAATTTCCTTTTTCATAAGTTGTGTAATACCTACACACATTTTTGTTTCTTCTTCTCCTTCTTCTTAAAATAAAAACGTTCTTTCTATTTATACCAACCCAACTAAAAAATATTTTCACGGGAAGGTGTGATAAAAATGAAACTCATTTGCCATTATGCCTTCCATGCATGCCTTGCACACTTGAATGCATACAATGTAACCCCGCTTCCCATCATCCTCATGATAATGACTACCAACTAACTATACATACACACATGATATGTACATATGTGTTCATTTCTACGAATCTAAATTAATGAATACTGCTATTACTCATGTGTTGCCTCTGTTGTTGCTGTTACATACAACAATAATATATAATTAGTTGTAACAAAAGTGTAACTTTTTGTGCTGGTATTTAGCTCGGTTTAGAAAAAAAAACTCTCATCTTGTCTTTCTCCTCATGTCGCTCTTTTCCTACCTTTTTTTAAGACAACAAAAGATAATAAATAATTATGTTATATACATGCAAACATTTTTTTACATGTTATTAACAAAAAAAGACTTTTAGCAAAAACGTTATCAACAGAAGAGTGGCGGCTGCAACTAAAGAAAAAAAGAGGAAAAGTGAAGAAGTTAGTTTTAATGACTCCACATCTCGCTTCAACCAACCAACATTACGTAGTTCTAAATTTGTCCATTTTTTTGTACACAAACATGGACATTTGGGGGATAAATAAATCTACATCTTTCTTATAGTTTATAGCTATTTATATTTAAAAAAAAAAGTATATGCATACGTGCATACATTATTTTGTTTTTTTATGGTACAACGACCATTTCATCCGCAACTAGTGCATGTACTTAGGTAAATTATTATTATACTTTTTTTTAATTCTTAGAATCTAATCATGTAGGTTATGACGATTGTGTAAGAAAATGCAACACAACCACCACCACCACCACTTTTGCATATATGAATATTACGTGTTGTTGGACATTTGAACAGTCATCTCATCTGAAAATATTTCACAATTTCAGGCTACACGTCGAAAGAGCTACACGCGTTTATTGTGTACATGCCCGGTCAAAATATACACACATAAAAATAAGTAGTAATAATAGTAGTAGTAGTAGTAATCATTTTAATATATAAACATAATATTTCGTAGTTTCGTAAAAATAATGCCAAAATAATGTCTTAGAAAGAGAGTACCGGCGCAAACCAAGTAGCAATGGCAATTGGAGTAAAAAAAATAAATATTGGATGCGAGGAGTTGAGAGGAGAGGAGAGAGAGAGAGAACAAGAGTGGCCCTTTCTGATGTTCTGTCTGTGGTACCAACTAATCTCTGAGAAAAACAAAACAAAAAAGAACCAGATTTATATAAGCAATATATCTTGGTCAAAAAAATCCTTACTCAAGTCCTGTTTCTCCCTGCTGGCATTTTTGTGCATGTAAGCAGCATGCATCTTGTAATATCTCTAAATATACTAGTACAACACATCGTAATATACAATGTATCTCTATCTCTCTATATCTCTCTCTCTCTCTCTCTTTCATCTTTTCTTCGTATTTTTACATCTTGATGATGATCATCTTGATGATGATGATGGTGGCAATAACAATATTAACATGTACGAAATGGAAACATAGGAATTTTCAAAACTCATATTTTTTTGCTTCATTCGTTAAATTGGATGTGGAGGTTTGACCAAAAAGATTACTATTATAGAGCAAAAAGTGGAATACTTCACTTCACGTCATCATGATCATCATCGTTGGTCGTCGTCGTCGTCGTTGTACACAACAAAGACAGGGGAGAGATGAGCCAAGCGGAGGAAATTCTATTTTTTTGTGGCTTCTGCTGGTTGTTGTTGGCTAACGTACCTAGCTATTTAGGCATACATTTTTATGCATAAATTCTGTTGTAGTATATAGGATCACTGGCTTTTCTTACACGGTCGGAGGTAGTAATGAAGAAGCTTTTACGCAAGAGTTTCTCCTAAAGAGTCGACTTGAGTGTGTGTGTGAGAGAGAGAGAGAGGTTGAGAAGTGTGTGTAAAAAATAGAAACATGAATGATGACCAGGAGACGTGTTCATTTATCTATTGTAGTAGAACTGGGATGTTTAATATTAATCATAACTATAAATTTAGAAGAAAAAATGTAATATAATGTGCTTTTTTTCTCTTCTTCTTATTCTCTCTCTCTCTCTGACACAAGATGTGTCTGCCTGCTCAAATGCAATTTTTAAACTAAAAAAGTAGTTTAATTATAAAAATAATGTAGAGTGTGTAGAAGAGAATATATCCGCCACGTTTCATCATCAACATCTTTCTTGTTTTCTAAACTTTTTTTTATAGCAGGACTCATTTTTGTGTGGAAATTAAATACAAAATGTGAAAAAACGTTTTTGCCTTCTCGGTTAAAAAAATCTGCCGCATAATTTTACTACTTTTGTTGCTATGGTTGTCATATATGCTCATATGTTTATACCGCTGTTGTGAGTTGTTAAAGTTACACTTTTATTTAGGTTGCTCGTATAACAACAACAATGTTGACTGTAGTTCCCCGGATCTTTTTTTAAATATTTTTTTTATCAAATTCACTCAAGTTGTTGTAAGTAGTGCATATTTGGTATTTTGAGACTTAAATGGGATAAAGGTTATGATTATTGTTGTTATTATTCCCATCATGATCATCATAATATATTTTTTGGGGAAACTTGAGGTCATTTTTTAAAGGTTTAATCCGCTTTGCACGGATCTCATTGTCGCATATAGCATTAATTAGAGAGAGAGAGAAAACATAAAAATAAAACGTTCCAAGCACGTAACAGGTATTACGTAAAGTACATAAGAAATACAGGCAAAACATGAACGTGTTTATATATTTTTGCGAAGCAGACACAGGTAGAAAGGAAAAAAAATAAAACCCCAGAGAAACAAAATCATAGTTTAAACCAGGCAAAACATACATACATTTTTTTTACATCTTCTTTTTGTATGACAGGTTTTACTCCGAGTTTAGCCAAGGCGCACAGACAACATACATAAACACACACACACACACACATAAATTTATATTTAATGCAGCTTTCGGTTTACATTTTTACACACTCACACACGGCATTATTGTTGTTGTTGTTATCTCTGCTGAGAGACAAGTTTAGTTCGGTGGTGGATAATATAGTTCTGCATCTTTGTTATTTTTTGAGTTACTACCACATAATATTATCATGCAAAATATAATCAAACCTTGTACTTTTTGGCATTATTATTATCTTGTTGTTGCTGTAAAGTTCGGTATCTATATAACGTGTTTATTTTTATTGCACTTAAGACGTCCACGAAACTATAATATTTAATGTCATTTCAACCACTTCTGTGTGTGGTTCTACAAACAACTGCCCAAAGGAAAAGCGACGGAATGTACAAAAGCATATATCTATTCTAGAAAAAGAAAAAGTATTATTATTATTATTATTATTATTATTATTGGTGAATACTTGAGATGATACTCATACTAACAAGGTGCTTGACAACTTGGTGCACATTTTTTTTGTGGGATTTCGTGCACATTTTTTTGTGGTCATATTGATGCGCTTGTATTGTGTACATAAATATATTCATTTATGGGATTTTAACAATTCTCCCATCAATTCATTTAATAGCTTGACCACTGATTTATCTTTATGACTATGACTTGATTGAATGATGCTGCTTGCTTGTTGTATATATGCCTACTATGCAAATATAATGAACAAAGGGATTTAATTCTGTAGAAATATGTGCTAGTAAGTTTTTTGTTTTGCTGTTGTAACGTTACACCAAAGAGAAACGACCTTCACTCAAATTGTCAAATATCTTTTAAATATTTATATATAATTGGACACAATTTACATTTTCATTCATTTGGTCAATTCAATTAATTGATTTTTTTACGCAGTATTTTAAAATGTGACTGACAGCTTTGTATATAAAAGTTCTAAGTTTTTGCTGATGATGATAGTAGTAGGTAGGTACCCTCGAGAGACATGTAGGTATTTATTTATATATGTACTCCCTCCCCAATAATAATAGCAATATAAGTGATAATATTTAATAATAATAAAGTTCATTTGAATTCAATATACTTGATTTCCTATTTTTGTCCTCATTTTTGCCTTTTTTCAAATTAAGTAACCGGTACCTCTCTACAATCTCTCCTCTCTCACAGCACTAGCATATTTAAAAAAAAAGAGTGTTAGAACAGGTAATTCTTTCCTACGTATGTATTTATAACGCGCATTTTGTAAAAAAAAAAGAAACTTGGGCTGAGTTTGATCATTGACAAAATATGTAAGTTACATACTATTGGTGTCAATAAATAATTCCATATCACACTACTAACGTGTCATTATTTAGGCTGATTAATTACAACTTTTAAGAGTTCTCCGTTCTCTACACACACCATAGCAGACAGTCTACATTTATGTATTTGCTCAAATGCTCACACAAGAAGAGATATACAATGTGATATTTTATGTGCTCATGGTGATGTTCTTTTTTCTTTAACCCCATCAATCGTTGTTATTATTATTATTGCTATTATTGTTAGAACTGCAATTATTCCTCTTCTTGCCAAAAGCCAAAAAATTGTATGACACACGGACACGAAATATACGAGAAAAAATGGCTTAAAGTAAAGCTGATCAGGTGGTGGACTGGTTGTTGTAGTAAGGATCATGACGATGATGATGATTGGCTATGATATGATATTTCGCTGCTCACGTACAAGTTTACTCACTACTACAATGATTACTCTTCATTATTCGCTTTTTAAGTACTTTATAGAGACGGATTCTACTACCATTGCCGACACTTGCAGAGCTAAAGTTACTTCACAAAAAGGAAGCATGTCTTGAAGAAGTGTACAAAAAAATGGTCACACTTCGCATTGTACCAGAATAAATAAACAGTTGTAACGTAGTAACGAATGACCACACTGGTTTGTGTAAAAAAAATTAAGACAATATTTGGCCATAGATGATTTAATTTTCAAATTAATTTTCGCTAAGTTTTGATTTATGTGACTTGTAGGTTTTGATACCCTTTCCCGGGGGTTTTTATCTACGAGACGGTAAAAAACGGTACGACTTTACCTGTAAAATTGTAATATTTTCAAACTACATTTGAACTAAATTGGTTTGAGAAGAAGAACTGACTTCTGGGAGGATGGCAGACTTAAAGGCCAGTTGAGTAATGGATTGAAAATCAGCAGTCCTTAACAAAAAAATAGAAGCTGCTTTGATGTTGCCACTACTGTCATCGTCGTCATAATTGTAATCATAAGCGTTTAGGTTGATTTCTAGTATGATTCAACTAGATGATGCGCTGGTGTAGATGAAAATGCGCATGATTGTTTCGTTTAGAGTATACATCGTACACAAAATGCATAAAAATTGTGTAGAAGACAAACAAAAACCAAAGTATGTTTAAAAAAACATTTTTCAAACTTTATGTTATCATATGTTTAATATTTAAATATACTAGTGTAATTGTGTATAGTGTATATATATCCAACTGGAAAGTTTTAAAAACCCTAATACACTGTTCTTTATACATGCATCTTTAGTACAGTAGAAACAAAAAATTTTAATTCAGAAAAAAATCTAAACCAAAACAAAAACAATTTTGGTACAAGAGACAGTGCCCTAAAAGTGATTTAAAAACCCTAACACACTGTTCTTTATACATGCATCTTTAGTACAGTAGAAACAAAAAATTTTAATTCAGAAAAAAATCTAAACCAAAACAAAAACAATTTTGGTACAAGAGACAGTGCCCTAAAAGTGAGAACATTTTTACGTAACACGGCTGGCTATAGTTATAGCCAGCTATCCCTATGCCATTGAAAGAAAAGTGCGTACACAAAGGTAGCACTACACGTATACAACTTTTAACACATCAAAATCAACTAATATGCATCATCTATTTATGTATATTTTACATTGCTCTCAATACAATTCAATATTTTTTGTGTGTGAAACTGCTGTCATTAAGGTGGTCCATTCATGCTGGCAATATGAGATGAATGAATTAAAAATACGCATTTATCAAGAAAAAAGTGGTCATACCAATAATATTACAGCAATGCATACTAATGTATGCATATCATAAATATGCATTTAAATACTCTCATAAATAGGTAATCTTTGCTATGATGGTGATGTTGATGATGATTGTGTGTACCTACCTACACGCTTGCTCCAACAGTAATAATAATTGATTCAATATACATACATCGAACCACAAAAAGCGACAAATAGATTTGCGTTGTTGCTTTCAATTAAATTCTGATTTCTTTTCTGATCCACTTTTTTTTTCAATTCTACTTGTTGCTCTCTTAAATTTGATTAGGGAGAGGTGAGGAAAATGTGCTATATAAAAAAAAGTTACATGATATTATTATACATATATGCAAACAGCGTATGGGAAAGAAAACTTTATTGTTAGTCAATCATCTCTCTCTCTCTCTCTCCGTAGACATCTCTCAATACTGCTATTATGAAGTGTGCCCTTTATTATGCGAAAAAATAAGTGTATAATTGATAATGTCGAGAGAGAGAGAGATGCTTTTAAGAAAAAAATGTGGTATGAATACAAAAACTAAATTAGCTAGTTACCAAGTATATTATAATGTTTTATTAAAGAAACATGCAACATACCTTTATTTAAAAAGGTCATTTACTTGTGGCAATGTGTCTACCTTCTTCTGTCTGAGTTCTGAAGAGATGTATCAAAAAATACGAGACGGTCTCCTTTTAATTGCTCAAGAGAAGATTAGCAAAAAAAACACTGATGGATGGGCTCATTCTGGAACTGAAACGTACTCTTTATTTATTTTTATCATGACTCACAAAATTTTACCGAACAATGATGGGAATTGACATATGAATAGAATTATTTTTAAAAAATTTTCAAAGTTTGAATCCAATGGATTATATATTTTGAGATGTGAATAGTAGTAGTAAAACGTTTTATTTTCTTCTCTTTTCCTGTTTCTATTTACTCGCAACTTTTAAAGCATTAAAAAATGTGTAATATAATTATTATTAACTTTTGCACTCATCATCCTTTTATGTTTCATGCTGTTTCTATTTGCTCCCAATAATAATTGTAGTAGTCTAAAAGTAAACTATACCACCACTCCGGTTGGTCATTTCAAGTGTACTTTGTTGAGGAAACCATACATACCTGTAAACCGCCACATATGGCCCAAAAAGTTAAGCTACCCTTCTTGGAACACCACCGGAATCATATAATCATACGATGGTGATTCAACCTTCCTTTAGACGAATGTTGTCCCAATATAATATCTATATAAGTTGTTATACTCTGTAATAATGTAATGCAATCATGATGATTCTATTTGACCCCAGTCAAATCAAACCTGTAAAAAATTGCCAACTTTTTTTTTGTTTGGTAGCAATTTTCTTATTCTGATCTGGTTTCCCAACTAAAAGGAACTCTAACAATAAGTCTGCGTAATTTTAAATATCCTATCAATGTACATATATACGATATAAAGAATACAGACGGAGAGTGTATATTTGGCGAATATTTGTCTACATTTATGGCAAACACACACACACACACACATGTTATCCTAGAAGAGGAAATACATACGCATTTAAATTCTTTTATAGATAGGTAGTGCCCATTAGGAACAATACGTACCCGGAATAAAAATCAAACGTATTAAAATACATTATTATTACAATTATATGGTCATCATCATCATCCTCCTTCTATTTAAATTTTTTTTTCTGAATACGAATAAATAAATGGTTTTGCTTGCGGTACCTAACAAAATTAAGATCCATCATCTTTCGTCCCAATATTATATTTTTGATCCTGACGTCCGTTGCTTGGACTCGTATTATGAATTTTCTTCTTAAATACTTTTTTCAACTTTGATCATGATCTGTTCTCTCTCTCTCTCTTTAAACTAATATCATATATTACTAGGAATTTTTTTTTGGTTGCTAAAAACAATCTTATGAGATGAGGACTATGTATGTTGGCAACATTTTTTAATATTCTTCTGTGAACGACCAAACTTGTAATACTATTTAGCTATTATAGTTGTGTGCAAGTTCGGGCAAAAATTGAAGCTGGTACCGCTGCCACTGCCACTACTACGCAGATGCAATTATTGTTATATTTTTCTTCTATATTACTGCAATTGCCACCACTTTCGGTTCACCTTGTTCTGTCTATTTATCTCTCTCTCTCTCTCTGGGAGATGGTTTTTTGTACATGTCGTACGCAAAGGTATGCCATGCCAAAAGAGCATTTCAGGAGAATAAAAAACAAGTATAGTGACCCCTGAAACCCCGATATCATAAAAATAAAGGTACTACTCCGCTGCTGCTGACTCGGACGACGACGAAGACGACGATGATGATGACCATCAAAAATGCAAAAAAGTATTATTGTACAATAATAAGAGTAATATATGTGACGATAACCAGATTTTGTGTGTGTACTAAACAGAAATTATCTTTTATCTATCTCCCTTATTTACTTTTTACACACAATAATAACAATAATAATAACATGCATTCTTGCCACCACCACAACATAACTATTTTGTGTACAAGAGACCAGTAGTGAAATGATGATGAGTGACGATGAAGCTAATATGAAGAATAATAGGTTCATGTGGTGGTGGTTTGGCTCGCCACTAAAACAAAATTCTTTTTTTTTCTGAGACGAGCAACAACAACATGAACAACAACGAGAGGACCATTTCAAAGAAAATATAGTAATGTGCTCACTTATTTAGGTATGCATTTTTATTATGTAATATATAAATGTTTTACAACTGTACAATTTCTTTCTGGGTTTTTTTAATATCCCCCTTTATTTTAACTTTCGCACGTTTTTTATTTAAATTTAGTGTACGAATGCCAAGACTGACTGGTGGTTGGTAGCGAAGAAGGGATTACTAATATAATATTTTTAATGGTTCAAAATGAGCTCAAGAACTTTTCATGCAAGCGCCGCTTTAGCCCATTCCATATATCCCTATCTTTTCTTCTTATTATTATCATTATTAACTCTCAGCAAACATTATTAAAGTATACCAGCTATAGACTACTGCTTGTGATGATGATAATGACAAAAACAAATAATTACAAGCGATGCTGTTTTCCACTAATCTCATATTTTTTTATATAACATAATAACTTGATTAAATAGGTGTCCTACAATAAATGCATTTTTTTACACCAAGTACAATTTTCAAATAATGACGATGATGATGATGATAACAATAATAACAATAATATGATGACAACGAGCGCCTGTTACACAAGTTGGTTTACTCAAGGTAATGGACACATTTAAAAAAATAAATAAAGAACAAAAAACCAAAAAGATCACCAACGGTCAAAAGCGTCAACATCATCATCCCAAACGTCATCATTTGATTTTAACTGATAGCAATTGAATCATTAAAAAATCGCATGTCATTTTATAAAAAGGGTACACACATAAGATGTAATATCTTTGCTTCTACACTGCTACAACTATGGTGATGATGCATGTACTATATTATGGAATGAATTTCTACTTTAGAATAAACTATAATACTACTACATAAAATGCATTAATAAGTTACTATTTTATAATACATGTTTCTATAGCAAGTCTCATTACATTCTGTGATGCCGATATGATGATGATGAAGAAAGCTATAAAAAAAATTGTATGCCGACGACAACGTCAAAGCTAAACGTACACAATGATCCTTGATACATCCATCCATCCAACGTCAAACCAAACTCACACACACACACACATCTTCCTTCGCAGGTGTACTATATTATCTCTTTACCGTACGTACTCTGAAAGACATGCACGTGATCTAATTACCTTAATTTTTCAAACAAAATAATACGTAAACAAAAGGTACGGTAGGAGACCAGTAATAATGGTAATAATGATGCAATAATATCATTATTTCTTGTGAGCAAAGCAAAAAATGAATTAACGTACGTACATATTTTCAAATAACGACGTATACAACTTCTACCACTACTACTTCATTTTTTTGCATATTATTTTGTCAGTGTGTGTGTG
>JAHZNC010002869.1:29202-51462 GCA_027744095.1 Zhuqinia jingwanae
GTGTGTGTGTGAATATATCTATTTATTGTGAAAGTATCATGCTGGCATATGACTAGAATAAATATATTATAAATAAAAATAATGTTATATCCGTACATCATCATCATCAACATCACCTTAATAACAACAGGCCATACTACTACTACTACTACTACTGTATTTGACGTGTTTCCCGCCTTCTTTCCAAAATGATCATGTATTCAAGATTATTATTACTATTATTTTATTTTTGTTCTTTTTTTGTTTTGTTTCAGCACAACTAAAAATTTAAAAGGATTGCGAAAGAGTGTATATTGGTTTTTATCTTTGTTTTGCAGCCACTTTTTTTTGTTTTCGGCAATCATTTACAAATTCCAAAAAAAACCACCACCGCCGCCATCACCAACCACCACCTTGCCAGAAAAAAAAGGATGAATATAGATACCTATTACATATTGTAAGATGTTGATTTATTATTACCTACATGAAGCCCATATAAATTTCCTTGAATGAAGATTTCACAGTAAAGTGCAAGCAAAAAAAAGTGTAACATGATGATGATATGACGACGATAAGATTGCTTATTGCGTATGATGATGATGGTGATAATCCTTCATTCCATGGATTCAATGATGTTATTGGTAACAAGAAAAACATCAATCCCTCCCTATATATGTGCACGCATACGTCAAAACGACTCAGCTATCAGTGTACAAGTATAATAAATAAGTACATACATTATGAATATTATTATTGCTTGAATATGATGCTCTTTTGATAATTTTTTTTTAGATGAAGAGAGTGATTCATGTCAAGAAGGGGAACAAGAGTTCAAAGGCAATAATAAATTTTCTTGTTTATATATATACAAATGTACAACATGGTAGATGATTGATGCACCAGTGCGATTTCACTTACTGTGTTGACACATACGTAAGCAATCATACTAATATACATACATTACAAGCATACATTCGTACATGAGATTATAAAAAAAATTGTAAATAAATAAAACTTCATTACCAAAAAGATTTATAAATATTGTATAATTGTAATAATCACAATAATAATTATAATAACAATATTTAGCAGTGATGATGATGATGATGGTGTGATGTACGTTGAAAATATTTTCTGACTTGTTTTTTCACCATACTAGTTTTATATATTCGCACACACAGGAACACAACATTTTTTTGGGGTAGCACTGCAATATGTTATGATCATTGTAGATTTTTATTTTATTAGGAACTACTTTTTTTAATGCCTACCTAATGCAATCAGTATCACCTTTTTTGAGTTACTCAAACAACTACGGCGAGGGTCTGCAAAAATTATCACATTTTTATAACCCATTCATCGTGTAATAATATGTGGAATGAACAAGTTTTTTTTATAAATATTTTGTCGGTCTGTATCGTTTTGTAACTTTCTACAAAATTCTTTTTTTTTGTACAGAAAAGGATATATTATGCAAATAGTAGTGGACGGGAAAAAAATATCAGAAAAAAAGGAGGAGTAGTCTTTTCAGTGGCATATTTAAATTTGAGGTTGAAAACTAATGAGGTACAGAAGAAATAAAGGGGTAACCCTTTGCTTTTTATTGATGCACCCAAAAAAAATCCTAAAGCTGGCGACTTTGATAAATTTTTTTCAACACCAAAGGGTCCACCCTTCATATATACATAAGTACTGCATTTTTTGTATGTACCAGTCTACTCAACTCTCAGTCAAAAAACGTATGAGCAAATTGTATGATAAAAGATAATTACAATTTAATAATAATAATAATCAAAATAATTCAGCTTAACACGACTTTATTATTACCACTACTGAATTATTGTGTCACAGTGACGGAAACAGACAGGATTTTCTAGTTTTTATTATTTTTTAAATAAAAAAATCACGTCTAAAGTGTTAAATTGCTCATCGGATTCTAAATAAACACACACATCAAACCAGAGTAAACAAGTATAATTGTACATGAAAAATGCGATTAAAGAAAATAAAATTCTTTGAATCCTTCCAATTTCCCTAATACTTTGAAAAGGCATCATAAAAAAACAAAATAGTTTTATGATGATGAACCATACCTTTTTAGAATTTCGCTAATCAACATTTTTTGCTGGTTGTGGCAATAATAATATACGGATATGTATTAAACTGGTACAGAGAAGAAGAAGAAAATCATTTTATTTTTCTCGGATAGAACAACACATTATAAAAGGTGTTGTGTGTAAAACTGTGTGACTCAAAAAATTCTGGCTACAAAATAAATAAGAAATCTATTTATCACTTTGTTTGAACAACATGCCAACTTTTTAAGTGCCTGTTGTTGTGTGGCATGATGATGATGATGATGACGATGCCACACAAATAGCTTGCTTTGATCATCCATCCCCCAAATGAAATAAATAAATGTAAATTGTAAATTAAAATCTTGCCATTACGTAGTTGTCAACTAATTAGCGTAGGTATTTGTGTACTGTTTAAATAGAGTAAATTGAATGGCGTAATGCTATTTGTAAGTATGTGTTGTGCAATTGTTATTTTTTTTATTGATTTGATAATCTGGTTACTTGAGCAATTGGCTATTTTCTTAATTGCCCAAGCGGGAGATTTACGGGTTAAATTAAAAGTAGCTTGACGCTCATGATCATTATGATCATATTACACATTTTCATCCACACGTATGTATGCATGCATGTACATATAAAATTTAGTGATGGAAATAGGATTAAAAAAACATTCCCTCACACTGACTGTCTAGTAGAGTGACTGTAGTGTGTAGTAGTAGTAGTAGTAGTAGTGAGCAGACAGAATTAAAGCATTAAGAGTCACCGCTGAGTTTTTTAAAACATTTTTTTTCTCTCTCTCGAAAAGATGAGGAGAAGGACGACTTTTTCTAGTGCAAAGAGCGTAATGTTGATGTGAGTCCATCATCCTTCATTTCTTTTTGTCGGAGAGAAGTACAACACTCATTTGGATGCATTACGTGAAATGATTTTAACATATTTTTTTATTTTGTTTTGTTTCCATTTTATACCTGCTGAGCATAAATACTACACAGCTTAATACGCGTGTGAGACAGGTAAATACAAAGTAGGTATTATGCATACAAATGCATTTCATTCTATATATGTACCTATGTATCTATTATGAATGCATGTATGTATATTTTATTGTGATTTCATTTTTTTTTTCATTTATGCTTTCCCAAACTAAACAATATATGAAGTGTCCTGGTCTAGAAAACAGAGAGTTTAAAAGCTTCAAAAGTTATTTTCTCATATTCTTTTTTAGGAATGATGATCATGCTGATGATGATGACGATCAATCTATTTATCTCTACTTCTTTCTTTTTTTGCTCTACGCCTTCATCCACTTTAGACATTCATAATCTAGCGTGTGATCATAATTCTCTGTCTTTTGAAAGCTCATCATATGATTGTTGATGACACTTTTGTTTCCACATCCAAAACAGCCCTCTCATATTATGCATGTGCTCATGATAAGAGGTTTTTTATTGTGTTCCCAAATAAATAAAAATGTGTACAACACTAAAATGCACATTTGTTCACAACTTAGTTTTTTGTACGTACTATTTGTTGTTGTTATTATTATTACTATGTATGTAAAATTGTAGTGGTGATGCGTTACTGGCATATCCTCTACTTTACTCACACATGCGTATAATATAATAATATATCTTTACCACCTTTTCTCTGGAATTATGAAATTACTTTTTTTTTTAAATAGTTTCCTTAAATTTATAGAGTGTGTAAAGTAGAGTAGTAGACTACTAGTAGCAGTGGAGGATCTTAAGGTTTTTATGCCGTTTTAATTAAACTGCAAATGATTTCTAAATTCTTTTGATTCGCTAATAATTACAGGATTAATTAATGCAAAAAACTGTGATTCAATCTTTTGCTTGTGGAAACAAACTGTTTTTTAATCAAAGTGGATCAGGTATTACTGGTTGTCTGTAAAAATTCGGGGGGACTTTTATAAAGATAAGAAGTTGATTATATGAGAATATAGATGCTTATTTTTAATTAAACAGCGGTGTGCTCAAACTTTAATCTTAACTGAAGCTAATTAAATTAAATTGTCAATATCATCATATTGATAACCACGTCGGCTTTTTGTGTATGTCGATTTGCATTTTTAAATTTCCAAATCCCAACTAGGCCTCCCGTTAACTTCACAGAGTCTTTAGCTAGTTGTTAACAATGAGTGAGAGATTTTCTTTCTTTCCCTTCAATACTCTCTCGAGTAACAGTGTCAGTGCAACAATAAATGATCTAAACGAAAAAGAGATTGAGAGAAAGAGAGAAAAAGAATTTTCTTTAAGTGTTCTTTATTCGCTTAAGATGATTTTTTTATAGATACTACTTGAGTTGGTCTCTGGTAGTGGTGGTGATATAGTGCAGAGTAAGTTAGTGAACCCTTTTTTATTGCCTAAATAACATGCATGCGTGTACGACTATCAAGTATTCTGTCAGTAGTAGTGTACAAAGTACAAGTTGTGAGTGGACAACAAAGAGATAAATATACATAAAATATAAACATACTGAACAAAATATAATAATAATAATATCTATACGTACATAATAATAACATAACTATATACATTGCTTAGAGATATGTACACAGATGAGATGGGCAAACCTGATGATGATTATGACGGCAATTATGATGATAATGTGTCTTTTCTTTGCTTGTTTACTGCCATGCCTACCGGCTTTGTTGTGCTGTACTAGGTACACACAAACACAGACACACACACACAATTTTTTTTAATTTCCTTGAGGAGGCACTTGTTCAAAGCCAGTTTTTTAAAAAATGGTAGTATATTTTATTATTTTAATTGTTATTACAATTTGCAGCATTAAAATGGTATTTGCTCATGTGCCAGCCATCAAAAGTCAATTGAAAAAAAAATGCAGATCAAATCTATTCCCAATACTTATATACAAGTATGCATACCACATATATTACTGCACTAGTTTTTCATATATGTAGATATATCCAAAGACATGTAATGTTCAAATTATAAAGCTTCAATAATTCCTTCATTTCAGCTAATGGTCATTCTCTCCTAGATTCCATTATTACCTCTTTTTTTGTTGCTGAACAATCAACAAGTTCTTTCTTTGATATTACAGTACAAACAGTACAAAGTTCAAAATTCATATACAAAAATTACAGATATACCAACATAATATATGAATGATATAAAAACATGTTACAAGTTACAACAATAGCACATGTCAATGAGAATATCTTCTTGCTATATATATGCTTGAGAAACACACACAGACACACATACTCAGACAACAAGCCGCGCATTGAGAAAATGTGTCAGACATCATCGTTTCTCTTCTGATCATCATGGTCTCTTGAATGTGACAACCTGTAAAATATGTTTATTTATTACGTATTCAATTTTATGTTGCCTTCGCAGCCAGTATGCTGCTGCTGTTGCTGCTATTATTGCGTTATTATTGTTATTACTAATTTGCTGTGCACATTCATTTAATTTCTTTTAAAAAACATCTTGTCACTTTAATTGTACCATTACCATACTTTCTTTGCTTTTTACTGTTAATAATAAAATTAGTTAACTTATCATATAGTCCTATTTTTTCGCCATTGTTTATTGCCTTGTTCACACATTTTGCATGGGTTTAAAAAAAAGATTTTAATGTCCAAATACGCTACCGGAGTGCATTGTCATTGTATACCTACTAATAATAATGGATTTTTATTATTACTGTATGTTGCAATGAAAAAATGTAAAAGTGTAATTACTTGCTAATTTAGGCATACTTAGTTTCAGTCAATCACCTTTCCTCAGCTTATCATTTTTTTAAGTTTGAGTCCGGTTCCAACGAAAAAAAAATACAGTGTGTTTCATCATAAATTTACCTGCTGGGTAAATTGGTGATGGCAGCAGAGTTAATTATGCGCCTAGGTCGCCTATTACACATGAAATAAAAATGAAGCGGCGACATCACAAGAAATCATTCATTTTGGTTAATTATTTTTACTCGCAAAAAATGTATGTGCATATATGTAAAGCATTGTATACACCACGCATTTGAAGCACTACTATATAAGCAGTCTATGTCAAAGCTATAAAAAAAGTTCTAAGCATTAATTAATAGCATCTTAAGATTTAAAAAAAACGGAGGTTGTCATTTACCTTAAAGAAGCAGTCTTGACGCTTTTACAAATTCTTCTTCTTCTTCTTCAAGAAAGAGAGACATATATCTCTTTCACTTATCCCGAATGAGTTTAAAAAAAAAAATTTACATTGTATATATTCAGTTCATCTGCAAATATTTAAATTATGGCTACTAGTCCGTCCCCAAACTTTTTTTCTTCTGTTTCACAGAGTTGTATAATCATCAGTTTATCAAGAAAAAAAATCCACTTGAATATTTATATATGTACCCAAAATTTAAAGAGATGAACTTGACAAAAGAAAAAAAATCATTTTGTTTTGTCTTTAAATCCAGTCGTCCTATCATGAAACATTTTTGTACACTATTTTCCTCAAGGGAAATCATTAATGTTGTTGTTATTTGTATAAACTGTTCACAATAAATAAATGAGGGAGGTGTGTCCAGAGAGTCAATTGAATCAAAATAACAGTTTAGTTATCATTTAAAAAAACATGTTCATTTGCTTTTTATATAACTTCTGCAGCTAATAGTAGATACCCTTGTTAATAATTTGTAACTGACACTAAATAATATATATATAGAGAGAGAGCACTGGGAATCTGCATGTATTGTATATTATGTGTATATATATTTGTATTAAACGTCAGTAGTCGTGTTGCTGATCATCCAACATAGTAATTTTTTATGCATCAACATATCACATAATATGAATACATAATAGTTAACAAATTGGAATCAAATGATTATATAAAACAGCTTTATATAGGTAAATGTATATTATTAGCTGTTCAGCACTAAACATGACTGCATAATATCTCAAAAAGTCTTTCAAGAAGAGCAAACCTGTCACTCAACAGCATAGCAGGAGGAGTGTGTAGGGGTAGTGGAGCAGTAGTAGTAGTAGTAGTAGTTTTGTTCTTCTTACTTTACTATTAGTAGCAGCATAAGCATAATCACATCTACGCGTATAGTAAAAAAAAAGTTATCCACTTGTAGCAGCAGAAGGAGCAGCAGAGTAAAAGATGATAAAACGAAAAAAGCTGCTTGTGTTCTGCAAAACAAGATTTTTGTTTACCCTCTCACCATTGACGAGAGAGTAAAAAGGTAGAGAGTCACAGTTGAAACGTGGTGATCGGGGCATTGAAAGAAATCTATACTCAGCACCACCAGCAGCACAGAGAAACTTTTCACATTTCACACACCACGTAACTTACATGCATGGGCTATTTGCAAGTTTGCTTTCCCCATGGGTTATAGCAATCAGGTCTAAATAAATATTCTTTCACTTTAATTGAAAAATTCGCAATAATGTCACAAACAAACAAATACTTTTATGTCATAACCAAGTCAAATGTCAAGGGAACACACCCATATTTAGTTGGAAACTTAGCACATATTATGCAAGTTGTGTAAAAATGTTCCACAAAGTATTTATTTTGATTTCTCCGAAAACACTACAAGTAAAGATTTCCAGCAAAAAAAGAGGAAGCATACTAGTAATATATGTGATATGATAGCGCAGATAATAATTTGGTCATGTAAACAGAGCCAAAGAGCTCTCCGCACTACCACTTTTGCTACAGTACTGGTCGTGAGCTGGTCTCACAATGGGATGGAAGTTACCCCGTAGTAGTCATCTTAAGTCTGAAGTTACCAATCTGGTAGCTTTAGCACACACACTCTCTTTGCGATGATATATATGCCTTATGCAAGAAGAAAAGAGGACGAGAAGAAGAAAGGATTCAACGTGCATATAATAATAATATAATAATATATCATGTAAAAGGAGTAGTTGTACCACAACAACAAAAGCCTTGGTTGCCATCACATTTTAGAAGGATATATGTGTGTATTATATACACGGTAAAAATAATGGGACACAGAGAGACGAGCACGCACACAAACATAATATCATTTGGTACCAGGGATGATGATGATGGATAATATTATGGGGAAACATCATACTGCACTCAATTTACTACTACCATCACCACATATTATGCGATCACAGAGCTAGAATTTTCCTGACTCATTGTAGTAAAGGTGGTAGTAGTTGTAGCAGTAGTTGTTGTAATAGTAAGTAGATTGACTTTGGAGGCACAGGTAGTTTTTTTTTCTTTACACTGAATTCTTTACCAAATGTGTCACATTTTTTTGAGGTTGTTTACGTTATTGACGCAGATACGATGCCTAGAAATTGCTGGAAGATTTTAATCTTTTTACTTGGTAGATACTCTGGCACAAAGTGTCCTTCCACGAAATTTGTTCAATTAAATTATGTATATTTTCAGTACATGCAGTAATGATGTTGAGGCTAAGATTGACATAACTTGGTAGAACATACCTAAATGAAAATTTTGTAAAAAAACAACAGTTAATCACCGGATGTTGTGTCGATAAAATATTATCTGTTTGTCCCATTTTTTTTATGCATTTTAATATGGCATACTAAATATATGTATAATGTTTTGCGCTTTATTGGAAAATTGTGCAAGAAATATTCGCAAAGTTATGAAATCTGATTTGAACTCCCAGTCAAATCATTTCATGAAATACCACGTGTAATGCTTAAAAATAAAGAAATAAAAGCTCATTTATATTCAGCGATACAATCACAAGCTATTTTTCTGAGATTTGGTAAACGGCTCCAGGATTAATTCAGTCGGTGACACACAACCATGCAAAAATATGCAACACAATAACTGCAAAATATTATTATTATACTTCAAAATAAAAATAAAATCATTTTTGATATCTTTGCATTTTTCACTGTCAAGAGCAAATATTTGTGTCGCACACTACCCCGGTTCCATCAGATCAAGTCATGTGATTTGATGATGACATGACAAGATGACGCCTAGGGATGAAGCAATGGTGGCTTTGTTTTTACAAAAAAAAATCAGCGTAAAAACATAAATTTAAAACAAAAATACTTATTATGTATTATGTGTCAACGTATTTACATTTACATATGTATGTGAGTGCGTGTGTAGTGTGAACTCATCCAAGTAACCTTGTGCAGGTCAATCAAAGTTCGTTCAACTTGCTTGCATATAGTCATGGTAATCCCAAAACATTTTCCGAGGCTCAATGTTATCCCCCAAACTAAAAGCAAATTATTATTAGATGAATAGCACACACTAAAACTTTTATTATCATATGAATAGCAACATTACTATTACACAATATTATGTAGAGATTCACTTTCATTGATTTTCATGCATGGATTATCTCCAGTATCAGCAGCAACATCATCACAAGAAAAAGATTGGGGAAACGGCGGATGCTGGAAATAATTTAATGTGTGCCCTTCTCCACATGTCTCCCTGTCCATTGAAAAACGATTATTATGACTTAACCTTTAGTTGCACATCCAATTCTTTCTTCATATTTACAAGTCAACAACAAAAGCTTTTACGCTCCTGATAATAATATATGTATAAATGGACAATACTGGTACAACGTTGTTTGTTGGCATAGTGCTGATGATGATGATGACAAGGCCAAGTACAAAATCACAGTTGATGTTAGTACATTCACACACACGCAGCCACCTTCTTCTAAAAGTAGCAACTTATAACATCGTGTACTCTCATTGCTACTGTGGAATGTCATGATTCATGATGATATTCTACCTACAATTTTCATGTTACATGTTAAACACACACTTTATTACATAGTATATGGTCAACGAGTCCCAAGAAAAGGGATAATTTTTATTAGGAAAAAGGAGCCGCAATGAGCTGTGATTGTTGCTAAAATACATTGCAAAGAGAAGATCTTGTGTGTGTGTGTGTGTGTGTTGCTATTTTGTTCAATTTATACACATGTATTCATTTCAATAACAAAGAGTTAAACACCTACACACAAACAACACTGGGCACAAAATTATCGTCTATTTTGTGAGTGAGGTGAGTCAACAGGAAAGGTATAATCGTCGTCGTGAGCTCATTATTATCACAAGTCACTTTTATTCACATAAATACATTTCATTCTGTCTCCTTCTTCCTTTAACACATAAAAGCGCGCATCACTGGACATGGTGACAATGGACACACGGCGGTGGTGGACAATCACCAATTTTACCCGTTTCTTCATGCATTAAAAAGAAAATACACAAAAGAACCCTTTTATCTTCTGCTCACTCATTGTTGTAATATGTGTGTAGTAGTAGACATTGCGTTAATAACAAACATACTTTATTGTATTTACATAGTATTGCGTATTACGCGCAATATAAAATGTAAAGTCAGTAAGGAAGACGGACTTGTTTTCATCGGTCATTATACCTCAACTTGCTATAAATTAAATGATACAAAACAAACTAGAAATAAAAATATCAAAATAGAAAATAAATGCTTCTGAAATAGTTGCCAAAAATGCAAATGAGTTACTTTGAAAAGCAAAAAAGGCTAGTTAGCAAGTTCAAAGGAATATCGAATATAGGAATATTGCTCCCATTACTGATTTTTTTACTTCCACCTCACATTATTATCATCATCATTATCATTTGCGTGATTTGCATAAGTTCACTTCGTTAATCTTTTTGTATGATCAGCTTGTCTGAAAATAATTTAGTGAAAAACAAGATCCCCTTTTCAGTTCAAGTTTGATTATGGAATTTTCCCTTGAACTGGCTTACGGCGGTCACTTTATTTTTATCTTGACCCAACACACACACACACACAAATATATACAAAGTCAACACTGTAGAGGAACAAAGCTGTTGTTTTAAGTGAATACCTAAAAACGAGACACCTATTTATGTATAATAATGTACATAGTATAGGCATTTATGTCTGTACATTCCCATGCCTATAATGATATTGCATACTTTAGATTTTAACAAGCATTGCAATAGAATAACTACAAACTAAAGTATGGAGGAAGTAGGGATCACTTTAAGCGCTTAAGAAGATTCCTTTCACCATATTGGCTCACCACTCACCATTGCAGTGCAATTGCAATATTTGCAATCATCAATATTTAGAAGTCACAGAAGCAGCAGCATCGCATCATCATCAGTAGCATCAGTCAAGCGAGGTAGCTCTAAACAACTTAACTTGTATGCTCACACAAAAATGTCATGTTTAGTGCTTTTAGATAATTAAACAGGAATAGCTGCACTTCATCTATTATTTATTGTTTTTGAAATTAACTCACGGCGATCAGTGTACCAGCAACAATTATTATTCAGTAGTCAGTTATCAACTTCATACCTACCTACAACAAAGTATCCTATAATATCTCAACAGCAAAATACATCTTTAAACATTTAAAATAATTTTGAGAAAACTACAGTAACAAGTAAACAACATAAACAAGACTAATTAGCATAATGTATCACATACATAAAGTCATAAGTCAGCTTGTTTTTTTTTTCTTAAAAAAATATTCAGGAATTAATAATGCATGCATAAAAATACATTTGTACGATACGGATACTGTAACATCCCGTTTTCTGGTTACACAGATCAAATCAGAATGTGATCATCAGATTGGTAGCAAGTAAAAAAAATGTAGTGACAACCCTTTCGTTGGTGTTGTTGTTATTGTTATCCTTTTATTACATTAGCATCCTTTCTTCCAAACTGCTGCTGCTGTCGTGTTAAATATTTATTATTGTTGATGAGATGACAATGCCTATTTCTGATACATGGTCATATGGATTTCAAATTCATCATTTTTATTTGAGTGTATGGTGTACATAATGCTATTTAGTCTTACTTATTCATCAACTAAATGCTTTATTGTTGAGCTTTCTCGCTTGTTATTATGTGTTATTATGATATGACGACGAAGAGACTGGTCATTTTTTCTTTTTTTCTTTAGATTAATGTTTTCTGCTTCCTAAAGACGACGAAGGTAAAAACATGGTCGGGTGGACGGGCACAACACACAAGTGTTTTTCTTCTAAAATCATCGGATGAATGGTGATTGCTGTTTAGTGGTAATATGGATTATGTATGGACAGTAGCCCCCTACTGACAGCGGTATCATACAGAGTCAATCATACCTGTCATATCACATACAGCATAAATCATCTTTCACTACTGAGCTGCTATTCTATACAACAACAGCAGAAGTGCAGCAGTAGTACAGAGGAATCTGAGAACACAATTCATATTCATACTCGCCAAAGCCTGAATAACATGTTTACTTACATGAATAATACCACAGAGATATACATACCTACGTAAGATGTAAGTATGTTTAAATTTTTTCTTTTGGTATGATCGATGATAATGGTTTACCATTACATTATTATTGTTGTAATACTAGTAATGCGTGTAGTAGTTAGTAATAGTGGCATTGTCTAGCGGTTCTCTATTATTGTGGAGAACCGAAAAATAATAAAATGCAATAGAGTAACAATAACAACAACTACAACAATCGTGTAATAAATTCATTCATTTTCTTTTACTTTAGTTCTACCACCTTGTTTGATTTTCTTGTAACAACTAACAACAATGGGATATGTTGTAGAAAAAGGCTTTCAATTGATTATTGACTAATTGATATTTTTTGTTTCGGGAAACCCGAATATTGTGGCGAAGTATTAATGAACGTAATTTCCGTATATGTAGCATGCATGTATACATTTGCACGTCTTACGTTTTTATCTGCAGTGATTTTATACATACTTGCTTGCATGCACTCACCGATCTCGCATTACCCTTGCGTATCTACCAACCTCAGCTGATTCTAGATCCCAGCCGAATTAGTGTGTGCGGGATTTTTAAAAGATTTATGGAAAACTCATGCTATTCTCCTTCTTCTTATTATTAATCTTCTTCCTGTAGTCGTAAAAAAGATTGTCATTGTATCATCTTCAGAGTCAATATCAAGAAGGGGTCCTTAAATCTGCAAAAAGTAAGTACCTACAAAATAAAAAAGTAAATAATTATAATAATTTCCTATTCCTATACAATAAAATACAAACGTTTCCAATTCCTCTCCAATAAAACCAAAATCCCTTGCAAACCACCACCCTGTCATCGTCATTAAATTATCCTTCCCATCCCTTCCACAGATTAATATAAATGTTATGCTTTGCTTGTGAAAGTACATTTGAACATGATAAATTCACCATAACATAATGATAGGGTACTATGTTCATATAACACGCTCATTGAACACGTCATGCGCCTAAAAAGCTATCACATCACTAATCACTGTACGAGCACCCCACTAATTCTACATTTTATTCATGGGAATGTTGGTTGGTTTAAGACAACTGTAAATGTTGCGTAAAATGCGTAATAGCATTCAACACAATAATAAAATCAAAGCAGATAGTATATCTATATCATATCACCAATTCAATATTATGAATCAATTGGTTAAAGTTCTAATGAGCATAGTGCAATTGCATGTTCCTCTTCCTCACTTACCATTATGCGAATACGTAGCATTATTTTCAAATAAATTTTAAAGCCAGAAGGCATAAAATTCAAGTAATATACACACCTACATTGCATTAATAGCGAGTTTTAATACTAGCAATTAAACATTCAGTTTAATAAGCTTTGCAATCAGCAACACTGCAATAAATGCTATGCTTGGCTGAAATAATTTCACACGGTCGGTCCATTAGTTGATAGTGAGAGAGGTCCCTAAAGATAACAAAATATTCTCTCTGCGAGTTTGGCTTTCTTAAATACACACAAAACGAGAATGAATGAAACACAGTTGTGCATTAAAGAGTGGTCATTTAGCGGAGTATTTTTTAATACCAGCGGGAATACAATAACCAAAGCTGATTTAGCTGCCGTACTACTACTACTATTACTACTGCCATTTCGATTACAAAAAAGTACCGTTTTTACATTTGACACACGGATGTGATCGCCTACATAAATTATTCTACATTGCCTTGGTATAAATTATGGCACATATGTATATAGAATGTGGATATATATTCTTTACTCATTCCGCTCATTTTAATGTTCATCTTTGTCAACTTGCTACTTTAATTCATTCATCCTAATTCACGCTATCAAATTTTCTACTTTACTTAGCACGAATATAGCAATATAAACCGTTTTGATGTGAAAAAGGGATTTTTTTTCAGACGCGCAGTCGTTTATCATTTCTATATAATGTGTACATTCATGTCCACTTAGAATACAATATTGTACCAAAATGTATTTACTTTTTATACAAATACATTATGTATGTATATGGTAAAAGTACTACTTATTATTCATCTTGAGAGAATTTTGTGAGAATTTTTTTGTGTGCTCATGGTGAGCAGAAGAAAAAAATTGTGACTCGGAGGATTGTACGATTGTGACATTTTAGCTAAAAAGAAGAGAAAACAAATAGGATGACGACCAAACAGAGGTAGTAATGTAACAGGCTGTTATAGGATCTGCTAAAGATTTTTGAAACGAAAATAGAGAGAGAAAAAGGACAAAAATATGCAAATAGAATACATAAATTTATATCTTGCACGTACTTGTGTGTGTATTTTAGCTCTATTCTTTTTCTTCTTCTTTTTTGTTGTAAACAGCAAGGATGATGATGATGAAGTACAATGGTGATGGGCTGGTGGGAAAGGTGTAGCCTAAAAACGGTAGTGGTAGTGGTGGTGATGATGATGCACGATGCCAAGATGTAAAATAAGGAATTAACATAAAAGAGCTTAAAATTGTAGAAAAGATGGAAAAATAGGTGAGAAAGCATGACAAAAGACAGGCAAGCCAAAGAGGAAAAAGACGTTTCTTGCGGAAAAAATGGGGTTTGTTTAGAGTTCTTCTCTTTCACACACATACACACTCAAACACATTGACACAATCAGCAGCAGACCTTGGACTTGAACGTCATAAACAACACAACAACCTGAAGGGGTGACCTAACAAAAATGCATTATCATTTTACAATTAGCAGATCACGGTAAAAGAGTAATTTTACCAAAAAAAAAGAGTAAAAAAATGCAACTACGACGATGACGAAGTAGACGATCTGTGAGAAGAATAAGAAGTATTATTTTATCCATTTTATCACCACTACACCAGACACTATTAGCTACTACCACTACTATATTATACTTATTATTATGTATATAGGTATTTATTATTACCTGTTGCAGTGGTAGTAAATACATATCAATTCTCTTAATAATGCTATTCTCTTTGGCAGCGAGTTAAAAAAAATATTCTACGCGATGAAAGATGTGAGAATAGTCATCGTAAAATTTAGTTTAAAAAAGTAGCAACAGTCCCCAAAAAAAGAATATAAATGAAAAATATGATGAGGTGATCTAAGTGTGTATGTATATACCCATGCGCCGTTTTATGCTTAAAACGACAGCGAAATAATCTTGCCAAAAGGGTATATGTATAGGTACATACATACATACAAATATGAATAATATGGACAAAAGCTACACGTGTGATTATTAGCAGTAAAATGACAAAAAATAGCTTTAGAGCATTATATTTCGGGACTTGGGTAGTGGATGAAGTCTTTTTTTTTGTTTTCTTTTTAAGAGAGTTTATCAATTACCATTAAAATAATAAGTATGCTCATCCCCGTCATATACATGCATATGAGAGAGATGACTTATTTATAAAAAGATGCTTTGTACTAGAGAGTAGCAGAGCACGTTATTACCCACACACAACCTATAATATATGATAAGGCGGCGTTGATGACGACGCGACGGTGGCTAAGTTCGTGCATCATTAAGGTATTAGACACGTAAATTTATACTTATTTATGTGAAGAAACTGAAGTAAAAAAGTCACCAATTTGGCCCAAGTTCAGCTACACATATTCCCTTTTTGCTGTATTGTTCTTATGAACTTTTTATAACCACCACATATTTACGTACACAAAAAGTGAATAATATGTACATTCGTAGGTACATATAATCATCATCATCGTCATGTATCAGCATACGTGCGAATAAGTATTATTTGCTTTGCACACATAGCTTTAAAAAGGAGAACAAGCACGTACGTAGGTAAAATAGCAATATTGTTTGTAATTCTGGTATCATCATCATCATCATCAGCAGCATGAAATGAACAGCAGCATCAGCAAAATCTTTCTTGATTTACTACTACAGTAACAACAAGTATACAATTTGAGTGAGATCTTTTGCTGGGCTTCTTTTTTCATATCTTATAACTGTTGAGCTTCTTTTGATGCTAAAATGTATTAATTTTTATGTGCTATCCAAACCAGAATTTACTGACTATAATAAGTATTTGTTATCTACATAAACAAAAGTAAAATAATTTCTAATATCCCTTGTTTATTATTTCTCACATTTTTATTTGATAATCATTTGTTCTTTTTGAAAAAAATTGTGTCACGTAAGTGGATGTACTATACATGATATATATACTACATGCATACAAACATGCAAAATATGTATGCACATATATATAGGTATATATGTATATGTATAATTTAAAGAGTACATTAATCATTATAACGGTTTGCATTTTTCATTTTGTTTGCAAGCAAAGCAACAAAAAGAAAGTAGCCACCACTCTCGACTCTCAAGTCATTGGGTATTGGAAACTTAACGACATGAGGCTTCATAAGGCGATACGATGAGAAAATGATTGCGATTACCTACATATATCTATATATAAAATTGCTCAGGTAAATATATATATTGCTACATGTAAGTAGTAAACAAGCAACAAGGAGTGTTTCAACCTGGAAGTGGGTATTCGTGTTTAATCAATGCTAAATTGCGTACAAATGCAAAAATGTTTCATGTGTGCACATTTTTTTCTTGTGTGTAAATACCACGAGATCCTTTTTGCTCTTATGTCTGTCTGGTGAAACATGAGACAGCATTAAATTAATTTTACTTAACAATAATAACTTTT
This sequence comes from Zhuqinia jingwanae, assembly GCA_027744095.1. NCBI lineage: Eukaryota > Metazoa > Arthropoda > Collembola > Entomobryomorpha > Paronellidae > Zhuqinia > Zhuqinia jingwanae. The sequence continues at coordinate 46,226 of JAHZNC010002869.1, forward strand.
TATGATAACAAACAAAAAGCGCAAAAAATAGACATGCGAATTCTATATGCACACACATGGATTGCAACAAAAGGGAACTTTATCGTTATTATTATAATAAATAATATGATTATATTCCATTGAAGCAGAGTTTTATTAGCATTTGACTTAAACCAATTTGGTTAAAAATGTACATTGTTGCATTGTTTTCAAGCAAAAAAAAAGGTTTCTTTCAAACTTTGGTAATTACGTAGTCCATAAATAATACGCGGAAATCTGTATCATTTTCTATTTAAAAAATAGCATCCTTTTTTTTGGTTTGCTATTATATTTCTACACAAATTCCTCTTGCAAAGAAAGGAACCTGTTGTTTCATGTCAGGTCAGGTTCCCATACTTTTTTTCAGTCAGGAAGTCTCCGCACATGCATGCACCTGGCTGCTGTTGTCATTTGAATTCGGTGGGACAGCACTGCCCTATTTGCAATTGTGGTAGTAGAAAGCGTTAAATTGGTGAGATCAGGATCGTGAGAATACAGGTATTCATATATATACCCGTACCACGTACGTTCTATTTTCAGAACAGTTTTGCATGGTGCACTATTGTTGTGCCCTATTTTGTCATACTTATCATATCACAGAAATACGATCCCTTTCCTCTTCTTCTTTTCTTTTGCCTTTTTAAACTGGTTATGAGCAAGGTCATTCCAGAGAACTATTGAAGAAGGGCAAGACAAAGTTCAACGAGGATTCGACAAAAAATAAATATAAAATGGTTTTAGCTCATAACATTGGCATTTATAAATATACAGAAAGGCGTTCAAACGGAATATCTGACACACTCTCGTCGCACAAGATCGACACGGGAAAAAGGGAAAAAGTTTTAATTTTTATTATATTTTTATTATCGCTTTCTATTAAAGAATTGAACGGTTCTCTTTCCAACAAAACATAGTTTTGGGTTTGCTGTCATTTGTTACAACGACGAGCAATCATTTTATGAAGAAAAAAGTAACCCTTAAAACTGACGATGAAGATTCACTATACTATATATGCTACTGCTATGTTATAAAAGGAAACCGTATTCACGGAGATGAGGGTTAATGTCATCTCAAGGTTGTTTTACGGCCTGGAAGCTTCCACATGATTGACTTGGAATTCTACACTCTCAAGTACAACCATACATCTTACAAGTCGCTGTAAATGACACGCATATTATTTTAAACTAACAAATATGCATATTTGAGAATCTACATCATCATCGGCTTAAAGCTATTTCCCCATTACTCATTCATGTGCATCTTCTGTTGATAGTAATAGCTTGTAATTCTCTCCTTCAAAAGAGATTTTCAATCCTTTTCGTTTTTCGTGTTGAATTGGAAGTATCCCATGCTCATAGCTCTCATAAACTGGAAGACTTAGATATGCACATGCGTACCTCACTCAAGAATCTCCAGAAAAACCTTTTCAACAAACTAATGTATTTTGGCTATGTAGTAGGTACAATGTATTTCATTAATTTCTAGACATAAACATAATTGAACAATACAAACAACAATTTTAAGAAAGATGATCCAGCTCCGATACTTTGTAACGTTTTTACTGGAACTAACATAGCCCTTTGATCTCACTTTATGTTCAATTCTGTTTCCGCCTTTTTTATACTCTCCGCCCAATTGATTTTGGTATTTGAATACATTGAAATGGTGTAAAAATGAGCAATTTATGAGAAAGAGAGGGAGAGAGCGCGAGGTGGTATGCATGCCAATTTTTTCGTCTTGTCCAAAATGATTCCAAAGATATATAGCCCAAAATCAGTATGTAGATCCTAAATATATATGACCCCTGTTTTCTAGATAGAAAAAAGAACAAAAAAGAAATCCTTGTTTGTTTGGTCAGGAGAAAGGGTATGCATGTAATATATGTATCTACTATGTTCTTTTCCACAATTGAAAAATCTCAAATCCCTTGTGGTAATGCGTTTTTCATGCTGTAAAACTGATAAGTAAATCATTGTACTGGTTATGTAAGATCAATAATATGAAGCAGTACAAGAGCAACAAAACTTTTTTGTAATTCTAAACTGCATCAAAACGGTAAAAACAATAACATAATAACATCATCACATCACCACCAACAGTTTTCTATGCGTAAATACATCCTAAAAACATCAAAAATTATATATTATGAGTATGAAACGATCACCATTCACCATTTTACTTTAACACGAATAAAGTGGAAGAAAAATAACAACAACAATAGTATCCCCAAAAAATACTGATAATGGAAAAACAACACGAGATACATAAGTCAGCGAAAAAAAATGTAGCACTAGTTATTGTTTTCTAGCAAAAAAAAATCTTTTCCCTGCCACGTAACTCTTACACAAGCTATATGGGAGAATAAGAATAATAATGCACCGACTACCATGACCATGAAATGCATATAGACATAGACGAGGAGAATGAAAGGGTTCTTTTTCTCTCAGACTCATGCAATCTTCCGCAATACCATTACCACCACCAAACATGCATCCATTCTCGACCAAAAGAGAGAAAAAAACAACAACCCAATGACCGATTGCACAAAAAGTAACAATTGAAGAATTTACCGTAAGCCATGCGACCTTCAACCTTTTTCCAATAGATTTTTATAATAATACAGCAATACACCAAAACGTAGACGCGTCACATCATCAACCAAACAGCATATGCATAATGTCATTGTTATAAATTTGTTCCCTTTCTGACAATGAACGTTTTTACTGCATCTCATATTTTATCATATCGACGTAAGTATTATGAAAGGATTGGGTAATTACAGGAGATGCAACAACAACAACAGCAGCAGCAGCAGTTAAGTAAAGAGCAGTAACTTTACTTTTTTTTCGTTCTCCCAGAAAAAAAAAGTTGTACGATGATGCAGTATTGTTTTCTCAAACGGACTACTTTATCGTTTCTGGGTAAAATATGGAACCCTTTTTTAAATGCCCCATTGTTATAACTCAAGTGACAAGATGTGCCTTTTTTTGTACGGTATGTATGGCTTGATAAAACGTCTGAATAATAAACCAAAATGCTGCAACAGTAAAATTGCATTTTATTGATGATCTTCATCCTCCACAACCACCGGAGCAGCGGCTGCTGCAACTACTATTATTGCTACTTGCATATTAGGAAATAGGGTTATAATATGATGAATGACAGTATTTCGTTCTTTACAAAAAAAAATCCGAGTGCAATGCAGTTTCTCCTTCTTGTTGTTGTGTACGCGTGAAGTCCTTAATCGTACTTAAGTGTCCCGTTACGTGACAGTCATTGTGGACTGTCATAAATGATGCAATCCCCAATGTACTCGATCCATTTGTTCAGAATTATAAAAAAGGAAAAAGAGAAAAATAACACAATAATCTGTAAAAGTGTAGCATGACTTTGATACATTCCTTCTTCGTCACCACCAACATTGCCGCAATTCGCGATGGTTAAGCTGATTTTTCAACCTTTTCACATACAGTTTATGCATAACAGCTAAACTAACAAGAGAAAGCACATGCACACACACACGCATACATCATTTAGGTATAAAAAGGAAATCTGACCACCGAACCGAGCATGGATATTTTATGACTAGTTATGATGAGATAATAACCACATGGTTCGTTTAAACCAGGTGCAGCGAGAGAGACAATGATGCAAATGGGTGGTTTGTCGGTTTTCTACCAAATTATTATCTTCCACGCAGCAGATGAACCTTTCGGTCGCTATTATAGCGCGGTGGTAGAGAAGTTCATGTGTAACAAACAGATTGCATAATCATAAAACATCATCATCATCAGCTGTGCTACATGAAAAATACGAAAAACAACAACTGCAGAAGGAAAATTTATATAAACACATTTTTATATTTATCTATTGATTGACTACTTGACTTGTAAAATTGTAGAATTTTGCTGATGCTGATGACGATATGATCTATTAAATAAGCTCAAAGCCCGTATAATATTTACTGTTCGTTGTTTTTTATGGAAAAACAAAAAAACAACAAATGTTTAAGAACAAAAAAAAGTTGCAAAATTATCATTTCAGCCAATAAAATAAAATATTAATAGCCACACTGCACCCCATTATCAGAGTCTAACAAGTCAGTTTAATAGGACAACTATTTGTAAAAAGATCTTCTATGAATGCCTGCGGTAGTACTATAGATCTCATCGAGCCAGTTACTCATTTCATCAGTATCAGTAGTAGTAGCATGTAGTGGTAAGGAATTACCACAGGAACGAACGAACAACAACGACGGAGGGCCAAAGTGAATGATATTTCGTAATCATAAATGGGCCGTCAGATGAGTTGAGTACATTAAAGCTTTTTGTCTCCTTTTTTACAAGATCATCTCTCTCTCTCTCTCTCTCTCTCTCTCTCCTTCCATCTCTCCAAGCTTTAAATTTTTGCTCCATAACAAGAAATGCATAAAAAAAGTACGTCACATCACATGCATAACATATTAGTTAGTTACGTTACAAAGAGGAGGACCATTGTTTTACAACCGTTTTGGATTGCGTTGTTGTTGCTGTAGTATTAAGAGACGGCAAAACCCATCAACATGAAAAATGTTCAAAACTTTTCTATTTTTTTGTGAACTTGCTAAAAGAGAAGAGAGTAGTAAATGAGCTATGCTTTTTATGTGCCGAAGGGGTTTTCCTCATACTTAATAACTATATATAATACCTATATTTGCTTACAAAAACGCAACAAGAATACATCTTTTTGTTATAGGTAAATTTTAAAAGAGCTTCTTACATTACACAATAGAAGGAGAAGGAGGAAAAATATTAACCGGGACAGACGCACAACAATAACACGTACTTGGTTATTTATTTCTTACATTTTTACAAAAAAAGTCAAACGCAATATTATATATAATACGTAGGTATGTAATACAAGTAATATACATTTCATATAGAGAAGAAATAAACCCTATTAAACGATTAAAAAAAGGATCGTAATGCTTTAGTTAAAACTTTAAAATCAGTTAAAGCTTTAGTGCTCTAGTATGGTTGTACCAAATTTGGTGCAATTCAGTGACTGTTTATAGCTTTTCTATAATTTTAGCGCCCCTGGCGGCAGCGCCATGAACTTATAGCGCTGAAAATCTATACAGATCTATTCCTCCATGTGAAGAATATATGTGCCAAGTTTGGTCCAAATCTGATCAAAACTGTGGCCTGTAAAGCGCGGACATACATACGTACATACGGCCA
>JAHZNC010002870.1:0-10973 GCA_027744095.1 Zhuqinia jingwanae
ACATGCTAAGATCGAATATGACATCTAGTTAATTGTAGTACGAAGGCCATAACGACTGCCATTACGTGGGTTTATTTTGTGTGCTATGTCGTTGTCATATTAATAGAACATTGTTAAGAACACAAGGATCATCATCATCCACGCAATAAACAATCCAGCAGCAGCACAGTGATGATGAGTCGATATGATGATTTTATATAACGAGTTGTTACACACTTTTTATCATTTTTCCTCCTCCACTGCTACTACTCGACATGTGAAAGGGATTCTAGTCGACTAAAAGTCGACACACTCGTGTGCCTTTTTCTGAGTCAACTGTGTACTACTGTCGCTAGTTGCGCAAATTCCGGTAGTTCCAGTTGACTTGTTTGTATGCACTTCTCTCGCATCATGCACGCGATCTGCAGCAACAGCATTTTGCTACTCAAAAAAACATAGATGAGCGTCGCGTGGAGAGAAGGATAGAAAAAAAACATTTCCTTTCAGATTTCCTTATTTCTGTGTTGGTCTGATAAAAATAGAGAATGAAGGAATCAACAGCTTTATTATAACAACGTCTCATTACCGTTTTGTGTTGTTGAGGGCATCATGTAATAATAACTGTGTAGTAGTAGTAGTAGCGACGACGACGACGAACGCAGAGAATGCCATCTAATAATCTGATTATATGCCATGCTTCTGCTTCCCCTCTCTGCCTCATATTCGAATAGAATATACATTCGAAAGTAGCTGCGGAGACCCCCACCAGAAGGCTTCTATATATATATCAAGTTGATATGTTTGTCTGCTCCTCCGTCCGCAATGTACATCCCAATAGTATACATGTTATGTCTTCAAAAACTACACAATAATGCGACTCCTTCGCAAACACAATTTCAAATTAGTACATTACATAATTATTTGAATTACATACATAGTAACAATGACATTGATATTGACGGTTTTTGTTTACAGCATTACATGGTTTAAAGGAAATAATAATGTGTTCATAGTATCTTTGTGGCTCCCCATGATCTTGAATTGAGTTGCACAATCTACCTAGTGCATAATGTCACGTGCTCTTCTCTTCTTATATCTTTAAATTCATTAGTAGTAGTGATAACTCGGAGAGGAGGAAGAACAACAACAACAACTAAAAAACCATAATGCTCCGTTTATTTTTTATGCTATATACATGTTATGTTTTTGGTGCGTTTCCTCCGGAATAATGTTATGGGATTACCTATGTAGTAGATAGTAGGGATAGTATATAATGTTGCATTATTATTTTGCATTTACTTCCTGCGTCCCGTTCCCGTTCTAAAAGTAGCATTCCCTTCCACCATCATTGCAAATAGAGAGCGTATCGCGGCGCGGTGTGTGATCTGCTGGTCTGTGATCAAGTGATCATCCTCCTTCAACTTGTGCTCAGCTCCTATCTTTTTTTCATTAGCATTAAACAAATTTCTCTCACAACTTATATAATTCACCTCTTGCCTATATCCATCTCCAAGTGCACTGAGCTGCACTGCTCCTCAATTTTTTGATTTTCTTGATCATCATTTACATATATTATTATGGATTTGATTCCAGAAGCAGCAACAACAGCAGCAGCAGCAGCAAGAAGACGACCACGCCGACACTTTTCACCATAACCACCACCACCACCACCAACCTGCGAATAATACGAGTACCAACACCACCAGTAGCACTTGGATTTCCCAAGTTAGATCGGTGAAAGATATCGAGTACCAGCATCACCATCGTCAACAGCTCCACCACCGACAACATCAAAGTTCCAACAGACGCTCTGTCGACACCAGTACAGACTTTGGCTTTGGTTTTGGGGATGATGATGATGGCTATTACGCTGCTGATGTTGCCACGAGCCACGACGACATTCTCGGAAATGGCCTGAGTGAGGCAGTGACCGACTTTGAGGAGGCTCTGTCGCGAACCCGGCCGGAAGCTCGGACCCTTTCCTACAGCATTCCAGATAGTCAGAAATTCCATACCTTTCCAAGGATCAAGGCATCCCTTGCCAAAGATAAAGAGAAAGAGTCTCTACACCATCACGATACCTCCGCCATTGGTTTGATGAGTTCAGGGGGAAGTTGCTTCTCGAGTAGTCAATATAACAAGGGCTCCTCCTCCGGAACAACGTCGACCAGCGCCAGTACTGTGATTATGAGGGAGATTAATAGTAATAGTACCCCGACGCCACAGGCGCCAAGAGAGAATAAAGTTGTACGTTTCACAAGTATATTTTGTCCTTTTCAATTTAAACACATTTTACACAACTTTTCTTAAAAATTTGTACAGGAAAGCAGCAGCAGTAGCAACAATCTCCCATCTATCAACAATGCAGACTCGATCTATAGCCATAGCTTTCAACTGAATGGCTTCAACAAATCAAGCGGAGGTGGTGATGTAGACATTGACAAACGGGTGGAGTATTTGGAGGAGCAAGTGAAAATGATTCCAGAGTTAGAGGTCCGTCCGCAGAGATAAAAAATAAATAAAGGAACTCACTAGTCAATTAGTTTATAAACATGTTTATTAATTGCTGCATACGACTAATGGTACCCACAGGTAAAGCTAACACTTCTAAAAGAAGAGAAGCGACAATTGATGAAACTTTTGGATAATGAGAAGCAAAAATGTGCCAAGTTGGAGGAGCAAGTGGAGAGAGGAGCGCGGAGCAGCAGAGAGAGCAAAACAGCGTCTCCCATTGCCCCTCCCAGAAGAAAGACAAGAGATGCTGGGGTCGGCAGAACGGTACTCACTCGTGATGTTGGTGTCTCCCATACAATGCCTCGTACAAGGTTAGTCAGCTTATATCTCGTTTTTCGGTTTTCTTATAACTTCCTGTTTGTCCAACATTTAAGAAAAAAATTCCCTATTTCACTTTTAGATCCGTGGGTGTGGGAGGAAACGTTGATCTTTTAGGTCCTACTCTCTTCCAGGATCGATCATTATCAACAAGTCGTCCCGACTCCTGTTCCCCCACCGGAAGCATACCTTCCGGAACGATACGACGAAGAATCCGTAGTTTCGATGTAGGCGTTCAAGTTAAGGAGCACGAATTTAAAGACGGAAAAGACGTGACCATTTTACAAATCGTAGAAAAGGTGGACTGTAGCGTACAGACTGTTTTACAGCAGTCACATGATGACGTTGACAAGAGCTTGACGAAACCAAGAGTTTTGACTAAAAATTCCGGGGTTTTAGCGAAACCCAGGATGGGGGATATTGGATGCACTGCAAAGCCCAGTTGTAAGGATGTCGGAGTGGCCACCATAACCGAAAAGAAACTGAGGGACTCAAAAACAACCCGATCGGTTGGAGTGTCGGCCCAGTTGCTCACGGAGCCAAGACCCTCACTAAGAAGTCCTAGCCCTGAGAAGCCAACGATTAGAAAGCTGTCGAAAACACTGGGCGTTAACACAGAGCAACCCAGATTGAAGACAACAGGTACCAACACTGTTCCCAGCTACCCAGAATCTTTAAGAAGAGCAACTCCAGAATATGTGTCAAGATTAACAGTTCCAACGCCAAGTCCTACTCCACAAACTCCTGCTGACTCGGACGGAGAACGAGAACCAACCCCTGTGCCCCCAGATGAAGAAATTAAAAGGAGTAGAGAGTCATCTGTGGCCCCATCGCGAACGCCACCGCGCTCACCACCACGCTCACCATCCCCTCCGCCACCACCGCCACCACAACCTACAAGCCCCCAAACTGACCTTAAATCCTTATCCAGAATTCCGCGTTTAGCCTCCTCCCCGACGTCCCCCAGATTACCAATGAGACAGCGCGTGGAACGCGCAGATGAAGAGGAACGAGACAGGGACACGCCTGAAGAATCTCACAGGAGAAGCATGAGCCCCATCCTCCCAATCCTCCCTTCCCATACATTATCATCATTAGTATCATCCCCAACATCACCATCATCATCAGGAATTCCACTTCTAAGGAAACCCATGTATCATCGTTCTGATACCTTTACAAAGGAAATTCATTTTCCAATTAGTCGTTATCCACCACTTAGTCAGTTGGAACCTTTGGAGGAAGAAGACAAAGAGAGACCTTCAACATCCGGCAGCTTTGCCTCACTTCAAGAACCCAGAGAAAAGTAATTAGATTAGTGCACTACTACCTTAAAAGTTGGTTACTTTTAACCACTCCACTATGTTTTTTCTCTCGAATTTTCATGTGTTGGGATATTTGTTACAGGGTTGTTCCCAGTAAAGAAATGCAAGGTGCATTGAAAGTGCTAAACGACGCCCTTCTCCGCGGAAGAACGACACAACAAGTCACCTCAGCGATTAGCATTATCTTGCATGAATGGTTTAGGGTAAAGCTATAATCCAATTTCACACTCTGTCGTTAATTTAATTACCGTGTACAATAAGCACGTAAAATTATCCTGATCCGAATTTTTTGTTTCTTTAGGTGGCAGGAACTAAAACTGCAAATCCTCTCGACGTAGAAGATTATTTAGACTTTTTTGAGAGCTACTCGCCCCAACTACTTCGCTATATTGTCAACATGCCAGATGGAAATGTAAATTTTAACACTATAAGCAAAACAAAGCGTAAAAACTATAAAAAATTACTTTAAAAATTACTACGTATGTATGGCTATCGTATTATTTCATTAATTACAGGGAAATACAGCAATGCACTACGCAGTATCTCACGGGAACTTTGACGTGGTCTCCATTCTACTCGACTCCAAAATACTCGCCCCAACTACTTCGCTATATTGTCAACATGCCAGATGGAAATGTAAATTTTAACACTATAAGCAAAATAAAGCGTAAAAACTATAAAAAATTACTTTAAAAATAACTACGTATGTATGGCTATCGTATTATTTCACCAATTACAGGGAAATACAGCAATGCACTACGCAGTATCTCACGGGAACTTTGACGTGGTCTCCATTCTACTCGACTCCAAAGTTTGTGATCCGAACAAAGCGAATAAAGCAGGCTACACAAGCGTTATGCTGGTGTCCCTCGCTAAAATCCTAACGGAAACGCATAGGCAAGTTGTGCGCAGACTGTTTAGCCTGGGAGATGTGAACATTAAGGCGGCGCAAGTGAGTTCAAGATTACCAGTTAAGCGAGTTCAAAATACAAAAATAATGATAATCCAAACTATTATCATTATGATGCATGCATGCATGTACAAATTATTTGCTTTCTTGTAATACCTAAACCTCAATGTAGCATACGACTAATTAACTTAAATTTACATAAGCCTTATGTGGCTAGCTTATGTATAACAATTAATAATAACATAAACATTCTTTTCCTTTTTGGACAGGATGGCAGCACAGCCCTAAGTGTGGCAATGGAAGCAGGACACAAGGACATTGGAGTAATGTTGTATGCTCATATGCATTTTCTAAAGGGACCTGGATCCCACACCCCCCACCAAACAACATCCCCCCTGCCTAAAAACCACTCAAGGAGCAGCACACCAACCAGTTCTCACAATTCAGAGTCACCCTCAAGTTCCACCCACACCTCCCCACTTGTAGCCAAGAAAAATCGGTCGCCGCTTAATTAAAAGTTTTAAATGTCTAGCCCCTATATACATGTATCACACATTCTATTTACATATACATTAATACACAAAAGACAACACAACCGAGATAATTATTATATATCCAGACGAAAAAAGTATATAGAGAAAAAGAATTTGTAAGGAACGAACGTGTTACTTTAAATAGATTAATAATGCTGATTTAAATGACTGATGAATAATCTCAGGGAACTTCTTGTGGAAATTTGTTATACATCTGAAGACAAATCACATCTTGTTATAGATAACTGATTATTATTTTCTGTTTTCCTCAACACCCTTTTCGAAGAATCATGAACAAACTGAATTGAAACACTTGTTAATAATGATTATTATGACGATGACAGCTTCAATAACAGTACACTACATTTGTTTTTAGATAGATGGATAATAATAATAATTAATTAATAACACAGTTTATTTATAACTATTACTCTAGTAATGTAATGTGTACCAGACCATCAGATAACAATAATTACAGAGAAAGAGAAGAGTGATGCTGATATGATGACAAATCACTACTACTACTACTACTACTATAACTATAACAATATATATAATTAGCAAAAAAAAACTGTATGAGAAGATATAGAATTTTCGAACGAGATAGAAAAATATGACTTTATTCTAAGTTACAAGTTATCATAATAATTACCTATTATTCTCTAGACCTATCGACATCGAAAAAAACTGTACCTTTAAAAAATTTAAAAGAAAAAAAACGAAGAAAAAAAACACTTTTTAAACATTCCAGCTAAACGAAAAATACACTAGTTGTTAATTTACTTTAATTGTGAATGAATGACATGTCGCAGTCATTTGCACACAACTTACAACAAACAAAAGATAACCCAATAACCAAAACCGAATTACAGATGCAATAATAATAATTAAAAAATTTGAAATTAAAAACTATATATTTAACTGTCAAAACCAAAAAAAAATCAATGCTTCATTTTTCACTCTCAATCTTATTTATCATTATTTATATCATTATTTATTGTGTTTTTTAACCTTTAAGAGCATCATAAAAAGTTTTATTGAAAATTGGACCCTTTTCCTGTTTTGTAACAGAGATTACATGGAACAACGATGTTATATTTAGCATTGACAATTTTCACCCAAAATTGACAAATCTATATAATAGATCCCCTTGTTGGATCTTGAGAGCAACTAAATTAAATTGACTTTAAGTTACATACCTAATAAGAAGATTATGTTAATTAACTGATAACAAGTACAGCCAGAAATGCAATTCATGGTAACAACAACTGGCCTTATACTACAAGGAAAAAAATAAATATTACGAGTGGAAGAACATTTCCCGCATTTTGTAATCGTATAGCAAATACAAAAATCAAACAAGTAAATATTTTAAAGATATGACATGACTAGGAATGTTTCCCAATGACTTGTGCGATCCAATGTGCTAACATCAATCCACATTTGACAAGCTTTATTATGCTAATTACTAAAAAAAATTAAAAGGAAAGGTTTGCACAAGTTCGTACTATCTCCAAAGTTAAAAAAAATGAAGTTGGTGGTATTTATAATTGAAATATTAAAAATGGCAACTCAATTTGTAACAATAGGTCGTAAAATAAGTAAGCTTAGGTTAAAAACTACGTAGTAAAACGAACCAGTTTGTATTTTTAAAAGGTTACAAAACAATTCTTNTAAGCTTAGGTTAAAAACTACGTAGTAAAACGAACCAGTTTGTATTTTTAAAAGGTTACAAAACAATTCTTGTTATTATTTGTGCTGTGTGTGTGTGTGCGGTCATTATTGAGTTTGTTGAATGTCAACTTGGGTAAGTATTATTTTTCCTAAGGTTAATTTCCGTTGGTAGTTCTCACACACAACAGACTCAGAGATGAAATTTGTGACATATAGATAAATGCCTCGGAAGTTTACAAACTTAATCACATGATACGGTAAAAATATTTATCAACATTACTTACTTACTCTGCTATTTGATAGTTTATCTTAATCGTAGTAGTTAATAGCTCTACCTACATTATTATTGAGGAGTCGTGTTTAAATCTGCTTTAATTTCTAAATTGTCCATGTTTATTGTGCCCATTTCCGTACGATTGGCTTGTTAAAAAGGATGGAAGGAGACGATATTGGAAGCAGCACTAGCGAATCAGCTTCTTGACGTATTTCCTGACATCGTAATGCGGATCAAAAAGACTCTTGAGCAAAAATACCTAAAAAAAACCAAACGAGACTGCTTAAAAATGATTATAAGTTTTATTAGGTGAAGATAACAAACACACACTCCATACCTGAATCCCGCCGATAGTCACCGAAAATATAAGAAAAACTGTAGACCAGAAATTGACTCTCTCAAAATTGTGCTCAGCGACACTGCGGTCCCGTAATTCGTTAATACGATATTGCTCTTGAATCGTTTCAATTTCGTTCATGGCAGTGCGGACACGATCCATTCGTTCCTGTTCAAAACGTAATTAACATAAAGTGTCATTTTGTATTTTTTTGAGTACAGTAATGGAGACTTGAGATTACCTTAATCTCATTCACTTGGACATCATAGGTTCCCTCTGGATAATACACATCCTGAAACTCTTGCCAAGTAGCTTCTTCCGGATTGGTAGTTGTGATAGTAAATGCCACCTGTTTGGCAGTAAAGTGGCTATAAGTGTTATCGAAGCAGATTCGGTACTCGCCACCGTCGGGAATGTGGATGCTAATAACAACAAATACAATCACAATTAAACAGAGTGAAACACATGAGCAAAGTTTTAATAGTATCAGAAATCAGAAGGTAAAACCTTGAAATAAACTGAGTTGCTTGTATACTTACTCATGTCTAGAGGTAGGCTTCCGAAACTCAGTGACTACGGGACGACCCTGTGGGTCGGTTAACTGAAAGTTGACATCACTGTCACCCGTGCCTGTTCCAATGACATTGTACTCTATATAGATGGTCTTGTTGCGTTCCATGTACTCAAAGAAGCAGTCCTCCCGCCCAGCAAAGAGGTGAAACATCAAGTCCACTCCTTCAACCACGCCATGATTACCAAAGAGTACCCCGCCAAGATCAGAAACTAGCCACACAGTAGCCAAAACTAGGAGTCTTATTGACTGATCCGCCATTCTGCAAAATAAAAGCAAATAGATACACATATTTAAATAGTGCAAAAATATTAATTAAAACACACATATAACAATTATGGAATAAAATCAGAACTTACTGTAATAATATAATGATTGATGCGATAAGGCGCCGGAACAAAGCATTGACCAGTGGTCAGGTTTAGGGTGTGCCATTCACAATCAGACCACTTCACTTGTGCTGTAATAACACACAATGCGGAAAAAAATGTAAAAAAATAGTAATGGTGCAATAATTTATTAAAGAGGGAAGTGAGTTCCGTTTCACTGTTTTGTAAGGTAGATATATACCATATCAACATTCCGCATCATCTGTGCTTGCTCAGCCTCTCTCTCCATCTGACTAAATTGCATGGAATGTGGTTGCCGTAGTGTATATTGTAGTATATGTAAGCTGTTGGCGGACTTGCTATCAAACAGCATGTAAAAGTGAGAGCTTCCCGGCTCCATTTCACATTTTCTTGTGCTCATGCATAAATAGACTTGCTGTTGGCTCCAATATACAGTAGCCCTTTAACTACAAATAAATTGCTTTTTGCACGTGTAGGCAGATTACCCATGATAAAATGATGTTGATTGATTTATTACGATGGATGCGGATTCAGACGGCGTCCAGATAACATAGATTACCTTATCCCACAAAGTTTACTAAGAGAGTGGGTAACCCTACCCTGCCCGATCACTTACTTTGAGTTTCTTAACACATTATGATTGTCCAAAATCTGGACTCTATATTCTTTCCCACAAAGGCCCCATTCCCCAACTTGCATCCGTCCAAACAAACTTCCTCGACAGCTTCAAGCCTATTCTAAAACTTGCATGACGCTTTATTAGTTCCAGAACAGTTTACTATATAATGAGTTTCTTCAAATGTAACATTTCTGAGATGACACATGCAATAACGTGGAAAGACAACTCTGTCAATGATCATCAGAGTGTCCTGCTGTCACAAGTTGTGACTCACAACCACAAATGACAAAGCGACAGCATGATCATCTTTGTGCTAATTGCAACAGCGTATTAAAAATTCATTTGTAAATTTTGATACGGCTATTTTATGTGAATGCATACTGTCACAATCACAATGTGATCAGGGACTCTGACAGGGCCTTTAAGAAGAGAGAGAACAAAATGTTTCTATAGAATAGATTTTCTGCCAATATAACGCAATGACATGACACGAGGCTGACGAGTCTAACGATCCCTGATGATCTCAATCGCATTCAAAATTACGACCATCATCTCATCACGTAAACTGGATAATAATATATATTTTTTTGTGCGAGCCCTAAAAAAATAGCGTCCCCATATCCCTAGCATCCGGATTATTTGAATATATTGAGAGTAAAAATTAACGATAGCCTGCATAAAACTGCAAAATATCACCGGCGATGGGTAGTGTAGTATATGAGCACAAAGTGTAAAAGTAATTAAATAATTGTCCTCGTCCTCAAACATGCAATGTAAATAAAAAATTGATGTGTATGCTTTTATATATCAAGTACTTTCTTTAAAGAACAATGTATATTATTATTATTATTATTACAGGTTACATATTGTTTTCAAGAAAAACCAACTAAAACTACGTATAAGGAAAATGTTTAAAAATTAGTATAAAGTTAAAAAATATTATTATTATATATTATGTACATTTATGTCATAATTTTAATACATACATATAGCTATATGTAATATGGAATTATATAATACAAATAATCTAAAACCTCGTAGGATGGCGATGATGATCTTGCACATCACGTTAATTCAAGCGATACAGTATTGGTAGTTGACATTCCTAACCTTCCTCCTCTGTTCACAAGGCCCCCGATTTTCAGGTCTGTAGTTGAGGAAACTGAGATAGTAAGGAAAAGCGGAAGTTAACTCAAAGTCACTACATGAGTGAAAGTTTATAGTATAACACACAAAGGTTGCATGTAAATATGACCCAGTTATTTTTCAATTGTGTATCTTGATCGAAGGGTTACGAAATTTCCACCGTACTAGCACAGGATGGAGACTATGGTTAATTAATTATGAATTTAAAATATTAATTATTTATTTAAATGTAGTAGATAAAATAATTTAATATAAGTGATAACAAATAGGACTTAACTTTGAAATAGAATACGATCTCATTGAATGTTTGATTTGATTTGATTTGATTCAACTTTATTCGACATAAGTCACCTTACATACAGTGTTATCATATATCAACTGCAATGCAGTCGGTTTTCAATATAAAACACTTTCACCAATCTTAGA
>JAHZNC010002871.1:0-18466 GCA_027744095.1 Zhuqinia jingwanae
GATGATGATGATGATGATGGTACTGCGCTGCTTTTTGCTCTTTTTTTTTACTGTATTGTACAAACTTTACTAAGGAGCCAACGCAACGCTGTACAACGTACAAACACACTACACACACACGCACTCATGATGATGACAACTGTGATGATCGTTATCTTGATCTCACTGCACAGCACCAGCACACAGTATTGCTTAGCACAACAGTATCACCACCAGTCACCACCATCACCATTACCGCCAACAGCAGCAGCAATAGTACAAGTACAACACATTTTACTCTTCTCTGGAGTCTCTCTCTTTCTCTCTCTCTCTCTTGTACTTTATATTCATAGTTACCTTCAACTTTATTAAACAGATTATGTACATTGTACATTCCTAACCCAATATACTGAGAGAAAAAAACTATAATATAACACACAGTTCAATAACAGGAGAGACCTTAGTAAAAGTTCATAAAAACCAGCATGAAAACACAAACCAACAACACATAATATCAGCAGCGACATATCATATTCAAGCAACTTGATGACAGCGAAAAAGCAGCGCATGATAA
The DNA here is from genome assembly GCA_027744095.1 of Zhuqinia jingwanae. Lineage (NCBI taxonomy): Eukaryota > Metazoa > Arthropoda > Collembola > Entomobryomorpha > Paronellidae > Zhuqinia > Zhuqinia jingwanae. Next base: position 554 of record JAHZNC010002871.1, read on the forward strand.
TTTTTTGTGTAATGAATGTGCTTTCAAAAGGCACGTTTCATTTTTGTAACGTTACAACATATACTTTTTTTTTTACATTTACACATATACCTATGTACATACATATTTTTCTTTACTCTTTTGGAGTAATAACTCTTCATTTAAAAAAATCGTTTTTATTCAGTAAATGCCACCGCTTTGCAGCTCCCCATGTACATATACCTAACATACGTACATACAACATGCATACATTTATAATTTTTCCAGTTTTTCGTCCACTAAAACAAAAATACTAAAAAAGAGTACGCCCGATACGTATAATTTGTGATGATGATGATGGCCATCATCATCATGAACATCATCACATTTGATTACATAATGCAATGACATGCCGTTGGTTATTACTTTTGTAGTAGGGACAACGACTCTCTCTCTTTCGCAGGCCATGGTCCTTAAAGCCATACTGCTACGGTTTTTATTTACTTCGGCCTGCCTTTTTGTTCTTCTTTCCTGACGCAGTATAATGTTAATTTAAAAACCAGAGCGATATGTTTTTCTCTACACAATAATGCACGAAGTACATATAGTCTACAAGCAAATGTTGTGAATAATTTATGCAGAGAAGAAAGTGTGTACATATTTTCACAAGTAGAGCATATGTATGTATGTATGTATATGGTTTTGCATTTGATATAGAAAAAAGGGTGCAGTAGTAAGTTGAACGCACAAATATGTACATATATATTACTACTTGCTTTATAGTTACCGTCACCGTCATGTTGTGTGATGAACTGTGAGTGAGTGAGTGTGTGTGTGTGTGTGTGTGTGTGTGTGTGATGATTCTGGTTTATCTTTAGTTGGTAGGTGGAGGTGAAGCCGGAATACTTCAAACAAAGTGTTTTCGGTCAGTGATAAATGATTCGTGATTTTAACATATTATACCATTCAACCGCATTACTTTCACAAAAAAATGCGTACAATATTTTATTCATTGTGTAGAATGTGGTATCTATGTTTTTTTGATACAATAATAGTGATATATACATATTGTATCCGTACAAGATCAACGAAATGGGTGGAGTGGATTTTCGGTATTTTTTTTATAGTATGGGCACCTTACGAAGTGTATGTACGGATATTTGTGTATAAACCTCTTACTTTTGTTAAAACGCGAATGAAGCATAAAAAACAGAACAAAAAATATTTCAAATACATATGTACTTTTGTGTATCATATCATCATCATAGGCGTATCATTATGATGATCACCATCTCATATATATTCTTTTCATCCGAAAGAGAGAGAAGAAAAAAACTATTTTACGGTATAATACTCTCTAGTTTTTTTATGGAACTAACTTGAGGGCAAATATGTATGGTAAATATGGCTCTTGGTAATATATTTGATTGTTGTAGTAAATTATGTAATATCACATCATCACAAAAAAAACCGACACATGCTATGAACCTATGAATATTACTGTTGTTGTTGAGTGTTGTTGTGTGTTCGTAAAAAAAACGTTGAGAGATGTGTAATTTTAAGGACGGGTTGTTTGGTCACGGTCGGACAGAGCTGACTATAATGTAATTTATTTATAATTTGAGTTCACATACAGAACACTTATTATTATTATTACTATTATATTTTATGCCCGCGTGTTTTCCAAACTCCCTTCCCCACCTTATCTATTTACTAGTTTAATAAAATAAAAAAATATTTAGTAATAAAAAAGTAGTACTTATGACTATGCAGTACGTATATACCACCGACTTCACAGCTCCGTTTTGAGCTATCATCATCAAATGGTTACCAAGATACTTTTCATTTGGCTACGCATACTTTTTTTTCCTCTTGTGTTTCAAAAAAAAAATTGTTGTTATGCTTCTTTATTTACTACCTGCTGCTGCTATATTACAGTTTTTACTTATTTTTTTCTACTTTTTCTCATTACCTGCTTCATTTATATTAGTATTGCATTCCTACCTTTTAGCTCTTCACTTCATTTTTCACATTATCGTAAAAAATGGCTTAGCAGGCATGCATGATGATGATGGCATGTCTGACTTTTGCATTTTTAGCTTGCTTAAAGTAAAAGCATAATATAATAAATATACATACCTAATATTAATATAGGATCAGTCATCAAGTCATCATGAAATGATTATGATGAGATGACTATGTATTTGTCCAATAACTCTTCTCATGTTTGCGTTTATTATATATATGTATATCCCTTGATTTCATCAACACTTGACTTTAAAAAATTCATGCTAGTGTTGAAAATGCTACCATGCGTCATAAATTCGCTACTTGGTGGTGGTGCAAACGTGAGGTTTATTGACGTGAAATGGAATACCATTAGGAAAAAAGCAAGGCACTGTGTAGTAGTAATGTGTGCACTCTTTCAACTCACTAAATAGTTGATATATGGGATAATTAACTCTCTATATTTTCTTTAATTTTTCATGAGTGAAATTTTTTCACGTGAGCAACCAAAAGAAAATATATTTTTTTCACGTTTTTTTAAAATGATGATGAAAATACATACTTCGCGTGCCGTACAAACATGTGCAATAAATTATTGAGTTGAAGCATTAATCTTGATGGGGATTGCTAGTAGTGGGAAGGTCTAGAGAGTCTACACTTTCTACACAACAACAACATGCTCTAAAAGTGAAATGAACTGGAAGGAGAAAAAAACATTACTATATTTTGTTATGATGATGATGATGATTACTTTGACTTTGCGACTACGACTTACTGCTGCTCCTCTCTTACAAAAAAAATAAAAAATCCAAGTAGTAGCACACCGACATACACCCGACAAGCAACAACATGGCCAAGCAAAGTGGGAAAATAATGCATGTACATTTAATGAATTTCTCCCGACTTCTGCAGAAGAACAAGAAGAAAACAAAAAGGCATGCATGTTTCCCCGTCAACAGCACAGTGGTTTAATATACTCATGTAACATTAAACAGTGAACATGTTCTGTTTACTCAACGTCAGTCTCTTGGCAAATATGGAAATGACACATGGTCAAATATCAAATATTACCAGACCAGACGAAGAGAGATAATCTAATAAAAGAATATACATTATCATCAGACAAAAATGAGTAAATGTCTTTTCGTAGGTACAAAATGTACAACTCCTCATAGGTAGAGTAGGTGTAAACTTATTTTCTTAGCCCTTTTTTTATAACTTTTCTGTCTTCACTCTTGTCTTTTGCCTGGTAAATACAATCAGTCAAATAATCATAATAAAAAGTCAATAATAGTTAAAAAGATACATGCATACCTACAAGATTGTTTTTTCCTCCTTTATTTCCTTCGTCGACCCTGCCTTCTGTGTAAAAGTGAGCAAATAAGTACAAAAAAATAAATAAAGACGATGATGTTGATGATAAACGTATTTTTTTCTTTGGTTAACAGGAGCAGACATGACGGGAAGACAAGCATAATAGATGACACATGATTTTACAATTCCAACCAAACAACCTGTGTGATGATGATAAGCCATTTAATAAAACGGCAACAACACAATGATGAATGAGTGTAAACCGTAAAAAAGGAGGACGTACTACTTTTTTTTGCTCTTTGTACACAACACACAAAGACACAGGTGTACATGTTCAAAACAAAGTGGATAATAAATGTATGAGTACAAGTAAACATATGAGAGCAGCAAAGAGAAGAGAGAGAGAGAGATGTAGGTATATATACATAGATGAATGATTGTAATTTTATTTTTTCAAGTTTTACATATGTGCCGATGCGTAATATGTACCTTATAATAACCAGCCTTTTACCGAGGACGATGAGTGAGCAGCAGCGGTGTAATTTTTTTTATCCTGGTTTGGCATGGCATATTTATAGAGTTTGATGGAAAAAGAGAATGAGTCAAGCAGGTAGAAGAAGAGGTGAGTACAAGTGAATAAAAGTAAATATATGATGCCTGTCTGTTGTGTGCAGAGAAATTTGAAGCAACGCCCAAAAAAACCAAAAAAATATATATCTTTTGTAAGCTGTATAAAAAAACTCTCTCTGGCTCTTCTTCGGTTTATAATATACATATATATCGTGGTTTGTGATGATGATCCACCCGCACTGCACTCGTCTCTACAGAATTTTTCTAGTGTTTTGGTTGTCGTTCTGTCTTGTCTTTTTTTTCCACAATACAAAGTGTGTGTATTCATTGTGTATTGTGTATAATTTTATTTTGTGCGTGTGCATGTATGTATTTATATTATTTTTATTTGGTAGGTAAGTACTCTGTGTGGGGCTTTATTCTTTGGTTTGTGTTTGGTAGACTTATTTTCAGCAGCAGGATGAGATGAGGAGGATGATGATGATGAAGATGATGACATAGATCGCAACAATGCATTTTTTTGTAATGTAACTTGTTTGTTATTATTATATACATGTTGGAGCAAGTGTGAGTGTATTAGAGGCGGGAGCTGTGACTTTGACAGATAATAGCAAACGACGATACTGGTGGAGGAAGCCCATTGTCAACATGAGTTTTGGCTACACTACAAAGGATTCTTCCTCACGCCCAATTAACTTTGTACAAATGTATGATATATGTACGTACATACATGATGTGTGTGTGTGTGTTTGTGTGTGCGTGCGTGTGTATATTTTTGTCTCTGGTGGAATGAATCCTTTTCACCGAGTTGCGTTATTTGTGACTATAGCTATGTGTGTGTGCGTTTAGGTTGCAATTTTCAAGATTAGTAAGCTTTTTGTGTTGTGTTTGGGTTGGCGTGGTGGTGGTGCTAAATAAGCTTGGGTTGATGTGTGTAATATGCCTATATATAACCTAGTAGGTAGGTATTTGCTTATATAAGTTATAGTAACCCGTGGAGATCATATGATGATGATGACCACACCACACGATAGTTTGATGAGGTGAACTGGTAGCAAAAAAATAAAGCAAGAAAGACAGGACAGAAAAAGCATTTATGCTTCATTATTAAAAACCAACCCTGCCCATTTCGTATAAAATTTATTATCTATCATCATGTTCAAATTGCGCTTTATCCTTCACTCTACTGCACAGAGACTCAACATGATGATGATGATGGTGATGATGAACAAAGCAATTTAGATCCAAAAAATATTATGGAGTTCTACCTCAGTTCCATTGCGTCATCAAACAAACAAGTGGAAAAAATGCTTTCATTTACTCTCAACGCATGATTTCCTTTTTGCTCTGAAATGAGCACTAAAACAAATAATAATTTTGATGGGCATCATCATAAAATTGATTGCATTTTTATAAAAATTCACTTACGTCTAACGCAATCAATATTATTAATAATAATAATTGGATATATATATATGTTTATCTGTATGTCCTTAAAAGAGCAAGAGAGGATTGTAAAATAAGGATAACGAAAGTTTAGAACCATTTTTATGGTTTTTCGTTTCATATAGGTAATTAATTATATGAATTCATAATCGATTTATACTTAAACTTTTTAACCAACATTTATTTTTTATTTGAACGTAAAAATATCACTTAAGGGCAATATTTGATTTATGAGTTGTGTTTAAAATAACTCGATGAAATATAAATTAAATCAATCGATAAAGTGGAGTGGATGGATGGATGTATGTATATGTCGAGGAGAGTGCCTATATTAAGCATTATGCTGCTGATCCCAATCAAAAACTCCTTTTATGTTTTGTTTTAGTAGCGGCAGCGTGGGAAATTAATAATAAGGAAGAATATGGAGCCATAATTGACTGATACGTGTGGACTGTCTCTAAATAAATTTATGCTAATGTAAGTATTTATTCTGTACTTATACCAGACTATATGCATTTTGTGCATAAAAAAATTTAGTCGGTTTTGCTCGTAATAAAAAAATATTATTAAAACTGGCTGGTTTGGCGCTGTTGTTGGCACTTGGCAGTGCAAGTCATTTTTTAAATGTAATATGCTTTAATATAAGCTTGTTTTACTCAAAGCAAACATGTCATTCATGACAAGAGTAATAGTAGCTCAAAGAAAAATTATGTATACATATGCGTGCATTACTTACTACATATTTTGCTTGCTGAACTAGAATTTCAAATTAATTCTGTGATGGTCGATCGGAAATGCTACCAAAAAAATTCTTACTCCATGCATCCTTTCAAATTCAAGCAAGCATAATAATTATGCGCTAATGGTGTATGGACTATGGACTAGTAAATGGGCTTAGCAAAAAAAAGAAGAAGAGTAAAACAAGGAGCATGTTTAAAGATTTATTCATATATGTACCTATAGTCCTATTATATGACTCCTTTTCGTAACAAATGTAGCGCATCATCAAACTTTAGTTTTGCTCTCTCGCCAAGGAACAGAGAACAGAATCATGTTCATCAGATCAGAGCTCGTCATGTAATAACGTAACATGAAAATGAGAGTATGTGTGTGTGTGGGCGATGAAGTATGGTTGTATGTAAGTTTGATATTATTCATCATCTTTATCAGCAACATCCTCAATCCACAAATGAATTTTATGATATTATTATTAAGTACGTCATATTATTATGTACCTTGCTCAGTGTTCGATTTGTTTTTGTAATGGTCATATAGACATGTTGATGATGATGATCAGGATGATTATGATGAAAATGATGTAATCCGAAATGCAAGTGAATTCCCTAATCCCTTGTGTAATAAATGTGATGGGAAAAGCTCGTTTTTTTTAATAAGTAGCAAGGAGGATAGTACAGGGTCTCTTGCTGTGAATGAATGCGTGTAGTTAAATTATTAAAAAAAGACAGCATGGCTCATCTTTCACCAGAGAGTCAGGCAGGATAGTAATATGTGGTGATGTACAACTGGAAATACACTGCGTTTATCTTCTTAACTAAATTTCAGCTCTTTGGTCGCCAACAACTGCTTAAAAAAGCAGTAAGGATTTGAAACAAAAAGTTGTCTAAAGACATGACCATGATTATGATGATGATCTCGTTTATAGCTTGTGAGTAAATTATAGAGATTGAGTGTGTGTATGAAATTTTTTTTTTGTTGAGCAGGGATGATGATGGCTTTTGATTCACAGCTCTATATTTGTATGTACAATTCAAAGAACAATAAGAATTAATCAGCTTTTTTTGTGTGAATTGACAATGTGAGTCGTAAAAACCATAAAACCACTTTGCTCGCATAGTCGAGTCGTTTACTCGTGTGCTACCATGCATTTGGAAATGGCAAATCTGTAAGTATGCATGCATGTTTTTTTTTAGAAGAGAGAACAAAACTAAATTAATCGGCATCCTGATTAAAACATCCTTGTTTTCGCACCCAAAGTCGTGTTGTATATATGCATCAAGTATTATATGTTATGTATGCAGTATACGTAAGTATTAAGTAAGCTTGTTATTATTAGGTCTGAAATAATTTGTGGAGCCGGCTTAGTCCATTGCATACACAACAATAATTCATAATAATATTGTCTACACTACAATAAATAATATGTGGTGTATAGAAGAAGAAACCTTTGTACTTCCACAAGAAGTACTATAAATAGTGTGTGAAAATGACGGCATTTTGTAATAATAATGGAAGTTGATAAATATTTGGTGACGACGACGAGCCAAGAAGCTCATAATTCAATTAAATTTTGAAGTTTATTGTCTGAACTATTACAATTAGCTGGGTCATAGTCCCTCTCTCTCTCCCTCTGGAAGAGCGTTAAATATAGTGGTGTTGAGACGAGGTCAGCAGCAACAGCATAAGAACAATTAGCTACTATATTATATACTTTGAGGATGGCAGATGAGTAATGATAGGATTATATGAAACAACATTAAAATAAAAGTTCTTGAAAGCAAGTGGAATTCTTCTTGTTGCAAGAAATATGAATAAAAAATGGCTTATGAAAGTAATCACGAGGATTTTAAAATCAGTTTTAAAACTTTCAAGCGTATCCTTGCTCTATTATTTTGCTAGTGATATAATTATTAGTAGTAGCAAAGTGCAGATTGAAATATTTGTTATATCCAGATAAGTAAGCGCTCTATAGTGGGGTTCTGTAGCTCAATGTAGTACATACCTACAACTCATAATGTTCCCTTTCCCGTTTTTTACACTTTGTCGTCTCGTTTGTCATTTTATGTACGTATGCACTTTGCTGTAATGTAAATTATCTCGGGGCTCCTCAAGTGGAATGAGTTTTGGTCCTCCCTTCAACTTGCTTGTCAAATAAGCTTGTTAAGTTATGGTGGGAGTTTTAAGGAGAGTAACTAATTATTGTAGTTATCGGGGGCATTCTACCGAAGGAGACAAATTTTGCATTGTTGTCAAACTTTTAGTCCGATATAATTTTGCAAACTGACAAGCAGACTATGAATGACAACTAGATATAATGGCGACCGAGAAGTTAAGCTTACCAATTATCAAGTAAAGAAGTGTTTAAGTGACTAAAGCCATTTTTTATATTACGAGTTCAAAAATTCATATTTGTGTACTCTGCTTTTATACATGTTATCGTATGCTGTGATTTATGATGATTTTTTTTTGCTTTTAAGAATAAAATAATGAATCTGAAATTTGTAAAAATGGAACAAAAAATGAACCATCTTCCTTTATTAATCATATTATCTATTCTGCAACCAATTAAGTTTTTTTACAGCTGCACAGATCAGCCACTATTGCATTGCAACTGAAGATTTATAAATCAAATTTTATTCTTGAATGAACAATGAACTAAAGCAGAGATTGCCATGTGCCAAACTTTTTTGGACATTTCATTTCCTGCTCTTTGAAACCAAACTAATAAAAAACCCAACATAAGTCCCCTTGATAGAATAGCAATACACAGCTTTTAACGTTAAGCTCATGCTTCTTGCTTGAGTAAAATTTCAACGAGAAAAAATGTTCACCGCATGTGCTTGTGCTGCTACACGCTTTCAAACCCGTAAAAATGTTATCGTTTACCTGTCAATCTGTTGGGATGATTGTTGTTGTAGCAATGTATATAGTAAACTATGATCTCACTTTTTGAATGTACGTACGTGCCGACGACGAAAGTATGTTTTATACTTCCACCTGAAACCATTCTACTTATATTATGTATGTATGTATATTGTTGTCAATTCACTGTAAGAAAATACGACACAAGGAAATCAACACTTTTATTTATACTGCATCAGTATTTTATCCATAAAAAATGGTAGACGATTGAAAATCTTTTAATCAATTCTGTGCCGAAGCATGCTGTTCACTCACTCACACACACACAAACACTCCTTATAGACTCCCTTATAGACTTGTATATATACTCTCTCAATTTTTGGAGAAAAAGTGTGAGATGAGGAGATGATAAAGAAAATTCGAGTATGAGTGCAAAGTCACGTCATGTCAGGTCAACCTTGACAGATCTCAATGCGCTGCTCTTTAATAGAATTGTGTGGAGGTGTAGGTATACACATTATAAATGATATATAATGCGTTTTATAGCGGTAAAAAGAGAAAGACTCAGGGAGCCTACATTTGTACAACATATAATATAATAATGCCATGCTCCTATTGACTTTGCTTTCTAGAAGGGTGAGTACTTAAAAAAGGGGAAATGAGTACAAAAACGTCAGAAAATTTAGTAGAAAGGAGAGAGAATTAAGCAATATTGAAAGGATGGTTGTTGGAACCAAAAAATAATAAAAACTACAAAAAAAAACATTCTACAACACAAACGACTACGACGACGGCGACAACGACAACGCTGACGACGTCCCAGGGAGAGACGATGTTCAGGATGACGTCTCTCACTCTTTCCCTATTTTACTCTTTTAATATGATATGTTTCAAAATAGTATGATCTCATGGTGACTTACCCTTCTCTCTGTGTCTTCTTCACATCATATCAGAAATAAAGGACGTCAACGATCCTGAGAGGAGAATATATAGAGGTGGGTAGACTCAATAAAGTGGATAGTTCCTTTTTCTAAATAGGTGCTAGAAGTAAAGCACAGGGAAGAGCATAAGTGATGCTCAATGTCGGAAGTTTCAATAATACCACATCGTCATCAGCATCATCATCAGAGATCCATCCACTACCACACGCTTCTTTTACTACCCAACTTATATAACGTATTATGGAATAATATATATTACTATATAAACAGCAATACTACTTTTTCTGGAAGAGTGGAAGGAGAATCAGAGAAGTTTGTGGGGAAACCCTCTCTCATCTCTTTTCAAAATAATCCGGATCAGGAGCAGCAGTAGTTGTTGTTTGAGAGAAAATTCAGGACAAGATCGAATTTCACCATTTCACCACTTTTCGGCTCTCTCTCTCTCTCTTCCTTTTCTTTTGCTGGTAAGTAATATTCTTATATGGCCTTGTGTGTGTCCTTTTTCCCCATCAATGTGATTGCTTTTTCTCACTCAAATTTATATATATATATACTTATTACATAATATACTTACTCATACAAAAAAAGTAAATCGTAATACACTGTAAAACTTTTAGAGACTGTATTATTTTAGGCATGTGTCCAAACGTCAAAAAAAACCGTCATGCAATATTGTGAAAAAAAGTCTTTTGCTGCTGCTGCTACTGCTGCAACCGCACAGCTTATATAAATGATGAAGAGAAGAGATGTCTAAATAGACAAAAACGCACAAGTAAGTCGATAATTCAGTAAAAAAGAGCGATATACACAAAAGGGAAACTTATTTTTGAAAATAGTTACTTAACGTAAGTACGTGTGTTATTATTATTATACGATTTACTTGCTTTTTCATTCACTATAAGACCATTAATGCAGATGCACACGATGTACGCACACACACATCACATTATTTTTTTTTGTAAACGTATGACGTTCCCTTGATATGACACTCACTCTCTCTCTCTCTGCTCTGCTCACAGAGAAGGGAAATGTCAAAATTTTGACTTGGAGATTTAACCAAGCATATTATAAGCTGTTGTCAACGACTGGATCAACTCTCTGTAGAGCGTCAACTCACTTGTTTTTGTTTGGGTTGTTGTTGTTGTTGTTTAGCTTCCGATTTTATATATATACACTGCAGTAAATATAAATTTTCTGTCACTCATAATCTGGAAGAGACCAAGAGTAAAATCCGATAAAATGTTATATAAAAAATGGGTTGGTTATCCGAAAATTGAAAAAAAATCTCAGGATATTGTACGCTATAGAGAATATTGGTTTTGGTTTGAATGGNTCCGAAAATTGAAAAAAAATCTCAGGATATTGTACGCTATAGAGAATATTGGTTTTGGTTTGAATGGTTTGAGCACACACAAAAATGTCCAAACTGTCCAGTGTCAAATTTTTGAGATTTTTTTTGTACCTTGACAGACACTTTTCAATAAGCTTGTAGCTCAAAAATTTAAACAAAAAAAAATGTCAAGATGAGGGTGGCATATGAACACAATCTACTTTTCTATATAAAAAAAACTGCACCTTGTTGATCGATACACTCACTTAAAAAAATGTCTTTAGTTTCCTTCTTTAAAAAGGGTAGCACAGCACAGTTTTATATTGTGTATTATTAGCTGGGGAGAAAAGAATCGATTTTTGATATGATGTTGATGATGACAAACAATGTTATGTTTTACTATGTTTGTGTATATATGCTTTGTTGGAAACCAAAAAATAATAATATTGCTTTCTTTTTTTTAAAGAAAAAAAAGTCCAGTGGTGGTAGTCCGACCGAAATAATAATCGGAAAGTATATGTGGATGTTTTGGTTGTAGGATAAAAAAAAGAAGCTAAAATAGCTTTATTGTTTTGCTTCTGCTGCTGTTGTAGTTGAATGTAAAGCAGAGAGAAACGCACACACAGACAACAAACATGCGAGAAGACACGGTCTTACTTCAACAAGAAGCAAGAGTCGACTGAAAGCATGAATCAATGGAAAACTGAAAGAAACACAAAGCGAGAGAAGAAAAGAGGGGAACCCCAGGCATATAACCAGCGAGAAGAGGAAAAAAGAGAGAGAACTGAGTTCTGAGTGACTAGGCCTAGCCTAACCAACCAACCACTGTATTACATATAACTACACATCTTCTGTAGTAAAAAGGAAAACTGCAGTACACACATATATGCATTCATATAACAGTAAGCGTGATAGTTTTTTTTTGGAAGTGGTAACGCTCAGGAAAAAACTCGTAGTAACAACATTACTTTAGCTGCTGCTGCTCTGCGAACTCAACTGTGAGCTAAACAGGGTAAGTGAACTAAAACGATATCAGATGCGTGTACGTATATAATGTAGGTATATGAAAAATAGATATAAAAAATAACACAACCTTTTTTATAATAATGAAAACTCTTATATGAAAAGTCACAGTGAAGGAAGAAGAGTGGTAAAAGTAAAAGCATGCTTGTACCTATTTCACTCCTGTAATAATAATAATAATAATTGTAACTGTTGTGCTTGTGTCCTATCTGCAACAACAGCGTTGGCGATCTTTTGCTCTTATTATTATTATTATGATTTTATGCTTGCATATATGTATGCCTGAATGGAAGAAGAAATAATATTGGGGGAAAATGTGTTTCCTTTTACATGAGAGTTTGTTTGAAAGATTTTTGTCAGGAAAGTATACATAGGTACATTTAACGTGACGTGTTAGACTTGTGATGTGATGATGACACAATGGTGATGTGATGGCATGTTGATTTTACGAGAACATTGACTGTGAAAGCTAACCATACATTGTAGGAGGAGGATGATGATAAGATGATGGTGAAACTGGCAAAAAAAATGTATAAGGGTGCCGATGTGTAAATTTGTGAGCTTAGGTATTTACACATAGGTATATAATATATGGCATTGACATTGCTATATGGTGTGGTCGTTGTGGTTTGGGTATAATATGGCAATAATAGTATTAAAAGTCGTGTGTGTGTGTTTGTGTGAGCTCGTGCTCTTTTTTTAGCAACAAAGTCAGTGGGAGGCCTTCCGCATAATGTGTATTGTACGAGTATAATGGCCAGTGGGAAAGAGTATGGATGGTGGTGGTGATCTTTACTTTAGCGCAAAATGCTAGACTGCTACTACACACACTGGAAATAATGGGCACGATACGATGAAGTAGAGTTGAGAAGAGAAACAAAACCAACAAAACACACTCATTTATTCAATTGTGTATAATTACCGTGGTTCTTGGTTTTATACACTTTCACTCTCTGGGTGAAAAAAAAATTCTGCTTTTTTACTTTTCTTTGTACACATACACATGTACGTACGTACGTATGTATTTATGTATACTTATGTACATAGAAGGTAGTAATAATAATGAAGAGTATATTTTCTCTTTTGCACGTGGAAATAAACGGAAATGGTACGCACTGTGACCGTTGTAGTAGTAGTAGCAAGTTCAATTAATTACAGGGGGAAATGGCAACGAAGCGAAGGGAAAAAACGCGACTTGCAAGAAAATCAGTATGAATGCCAATAGGAAATGAGAATACCTACACGTGAAAAAGGCACATGCATATATTCTGTATATCAATAAATTTTTGTCGATGGTCGATATTTTTTTGGTTGGTTTAGTCGATGGCTTTAGCAAGAGAGAAAATCCAATTTATTATGTCACACTTGCAATCTAAATTACGAGTGAAACTACAAGAAAATTATTGTTAATGATATGTAAAGGTGTATCATCATAATTATTAATTATAATGCGACTACTACTGTAAATCAAATTTAAGTGATAAATAATACATATTCATCATCAATGTTTCATGTAATTTAATTTGGTTATAGACATGATGTCATATCGAAAGCCACATTGTAATATTGTTCTCGTCAGCAGCAGCAGGTGCACACAATATGAAGATGGTTTTCACTGTAGGTATAAGCGTATGAGATAGCGGTAGAGAGACAACTAACATATATTATTAGTCTTCATTGTTGCAAAAAATTGCATTTAAATATTCATGAGTGTAGAAGAGGAACATGACATGAGTGGAGCTATTTTCAGTATGCGGTCAATTGACTATTTATTAAGTAACGGTTTACAAGAAACAGCAGCGCATCGTAATAATAATAATAATATATTTACACACACACTGTACCTTACGCTTAGTAAAAATTAGCATGAATGCTCAGGTGCAATACATGTACACACAGTAGTAGGCTTTTTTTTCTTTTCGAAAATTGGATGTGCATCTGCAGAGCAAACAGAAATATTATGCCTTGACATTATATATTTTTAGTTATCTCTCGCATCCCATTCCCCAACGACAAGTCATAATGGCTAGGCTTTTAGGAGCTCGTCTGTGGAGCTCTGTCTCTGCTGCTGCAATTTTGTTGGCAGGTTTTGCATTATTTATTCTCTTCCCCGAAGAAAGCCATTGCTCGTTAACGTACCCCCGAAAATTTCTCCACATGAGTGCTGGAGGAAAGTTTAAAAAGAAAGAGTTTGACATATTTTCACCTGCTCAAAATATCTGGCAGAGGAACTCCCCCGACGATGTTTTCACAAAGACATACGTGCCACGAGTCAGAAATAGTACAAAGGTTGATGGAGACAGCAGCAGTGTCAGCGATAAAACAAAATATCGTCTTCCATTGGAAGTCGTGCCATTCCATTATATTCTCGAGCTTACTCCTATTCTCAACAATGGCAGCAAACTGGGCACGCAGTGGACCGCTCCAGGCAATATAAAGATATTAGTTGACTGCGTCCGAGCATCACATTCCATTACTCTTCATGCATTCCTTATAAAATTCCCGGGAGACGCCATTAAGGTAATACTTCCTGTCTATATACTATTTTTTACAACAACTACTACAATGACAATGTAGCCAACTACATTTGCACACCGATATATATAGTGCGTGATGCATTCCTTATAAAATTCCCGGGAGACGCCATTAAGGTAATACTTCCTGTCTATATACTATTTTTTACAACAACTACTACAATGACAATGTAGCCAACTACATTTGCACACCAATATATATAGTGCGTGTGTATCAAACCTCTCCGTTTTTTGTATTCGCTATTTATTCTCTTCTGCGTGTGACGACTCACGACTCTTCACTCAACTTCAAACTTACACATAAGATTATCATGACAATTTCAAGCTACTATAATATATAGACTTATATGTCGGAGCAGCACTGCTGCAAATAATGCCTAATTCCTTTCTCTCTGCTTGCTTTCTTTCCGCATACATTTTTCATTAATTGTATCATTACACAAATTGACATTTTTTGTTGTATGTATATATACCATATACCACAATGAATATAGATACGGGATCTGAAAACAGGAGAGAAAGTTGACGTGACTAATCACGAGTATAGCAAGGGCTTTCAGGACTTTTATGTCATTAAATTGGCAAAAGAGTTGCAAGTTGGACACAAGTACGAGCTGGACATTACTTACATTGCGCCTGTCTCCCTCGGTCGTCTTGACGGGCTGTACAGGAGTCAGTACATTGATTACAAAACTGGGGACAAGAGGTACGAAAACCATTTATACTACTACTACGCTACCTAAAAAATGACCGACGATGGTCAATTCGCAAATACGTTCAATAATCATCATATAACGGATATATATATATATGAATGTTTATAGGTATGCATGTAACTGGTAGTTGAATAAGCAAAACTTTTCTTCTTATTGAGTTGCAAACAACACACAAGTTGTTGTTGGTTATTTACGTCATCATTTTTTGGCTAATGAAGTGAAGGAATTTTTATGTGCGATATGGTATCGCACACTACACACTTGCCACCAACAGTCAGTCATTCAACAACTCATGCACCATAAAAGTTTGATGTGTTATTATATCGTGTTTTTTCTCTCCAATAATGATGATGATAGTATATATATGTACATTGCACAAGAATTATATAGCTTACGTATATAAATATATATTTTTTTGTTTTTGATGTTTTATTTTGAAAGGTACCTTGTCTCCACTCAATTTGAGCCCTACTCCGCCCGTCAAGCTTTTCCCTGTTTTGATGAGCCAGGTAGGTCGATTTAATAGTTTGCGTAGTAATTTTTATCGTTTTGTGAGCAAACAAAAAGACTATATTATAACGTCGTATGACATCATGGCGTTGACTCTAACTGTATTAATAGATTTTTTTTACGATTGTACGAATGATATCCTCTGTATTTTTTTCTTTTCTTTTTTTTTGCAAAACGTTAAACGTGTGCCCACACACACACTCAAATATTAACGTTTTAACAGCCCTAAAAGCCACATTTGACATTAGCATTGGAAGGAAAGCCAACTTCATTTCACTGAGCAATGGCAACTTGGTGTCGTCCGTACCGATGTACGTGTAACAATAAAAATGGATGTGGTGAGAGAGCCCGTCATCTTCATAAAAAAAATGTTATCTGCTTTTATGTATACCTACAAGTAAGTATATTAGGTGGGTATATGTATGTATTTTGTGTATGTACGGCTACGTGCAACAACAGGAATAGCGAAAAACAGCAATAATTCTTTATTTAAATTGATTTCTCATTTACCACACATATTGCATTTTATGTTGTGTGTAGTGTTGTTATCTATTGCATCTCAAAATATATGCAAGTTTTATTCGAGAGCGAGAAAGTTTTGACCAAAAGATAGCCATCTCTGCGATGAAGAGAACCAGACCTAAAAAAATAATATGTGAAATATTTGAACACACACACACACACACCCTTATTGTGCTGCAAAAGCACACTGAACTCCAATATATATTATTTTACTTTTAGTCAAGCCCGAGTTTAGCTCTTTTTTTGTATTTAATTCAGGATGAGATGATTATTATATTTGTTGGATAATCTATACAATAATGCCATGTCCATTTATCTAAATACACAGGGTTGCAGCAGAAAAAGGATGGTACATTGATACCTTTAATACAACTGTCAAAATGTCAACCTACACGGTAGCATTCATTGTCGCTGATTACACGTACACCGAGGCAGACAGCAATTTATTTTCTGGCCGACCAGTACGGGTGGGTAAAATAGTTATTATGTTTATAATGCTATCATCAAAATATTCCATACATTTTTATGTGTGTATGGCTATTTGGTATTGGTATAATAATAATACTGAAAGGCCACCACTACACTACTGCCACATACACACACACACATGACATGCCTTGTGTATTACAATTGATATGTATATATTAGCCTTTTTCGTAGTGACAGTTTAGTAGTGGGAGTAGTAAGATGGCATGGCATATGTTATTATTATTATGTATATTCATTATTATTTATTATTGGTTGGGAGTTGGGAGATACCATAACATGTATTATTATTGTGCATATATGTACATGCCTCTGAAAAGAAATGAATGACTATCAGTAAATGAATGGCACGTGTGACACTTTGCTTTGCAATAAACATGCAGATTTATGGACCCAAAGCCGTTATTGACAGGGGTGGTGGTGAGTTTTCTGCAAATGTCTCGGCGAGAGTGCTGGATTTTTACGAAGAATACTTTGATGTGCCATACCCCATGCAGAAAATGGATTCCGTGGCTGTGCCAGGTTTCCCAGTAAGAAAAAATATATATAACGATAACAATAATACTACTAAATCGAGATATCGCAAAAGATAACATATTCTTGTTACTTTCATCGTGACAAAAAATGTCATTGTTGATGGTTTTGATATGAGCATGTGAAATATCATGCGTTATATCTCCATGTGTAATTTTTGTGTACGCACTTTTAAAGAAAATAACATTTAAATTATTATTGCGTTTTTTAGTACGGAGCAATGGAAAACTGGGGATTAAATATTTACAGGTAAAAAAGCCCCTTACCTGTAATAGGAAAAAATGCCTAAAACGTGGTAATGTACTGGTAAACATTTTTTGATATAAAAAAACTGTCATGTGAAGACGAAGAAATAACCATCTATTAATTTACAAAGTTTACCTATTCATTTTATCCACCACACTGACACCACACACATATTA
>JAHZNC010002872.1:0-19029 GCA_027744095.1 Zhuqinia jingwanae
ACTAGTCAGTTAGATTTCCTAAGCATAAAATTGCTGTGCATAGTGGACAAAACTTCTGTACTTTTTTAATTGTTACCATTTGTTAAATTCGGAATACTGTCATTATGCTTCAACAACAACAGTTGAAACACCAAATTAGACTGTAGACTTAATTAAATTGTGAGTTCACTTAACTTTACTTTTTGAAAGGAAATAAATGGCAAGATGAGTCCTATTAGCATTGGCAACATTACTAAATATATGCATGAGTTAGTTATTAAAGTGTTTGTTTTTTCCAGTGCGGCTTCAATTACGGTAATATGGCTAGTAACCAGAACCTTGAACAGGAAACAAACCTGAAGACAGGAGATTGTGCTTTTGATGATAAGCCTTGCTTCGGTGCTGATAGTTGCAAAGAAGCATATGTAATGGACTGCTGGAGAGAAGAAGAATATGAAAAGAGGTTGCTTCAGGAATCACAGGTGCTGGAAAATCTGCTACCGTCTGTCGTAAGTTTTAAATTTTAATTGTTTATTGCATCAGAATGTACACAAGTGCACATGCCATCATATCTATAGAAAATAAATGATTTTAATTTGAAATTATTGAAATTGTTACAGGTATGGAACCAACACATTGCTACCACTCCGAATTTTGCCGATAGCCCAGGCGCCCTTGAGGCCCTAAGCAATTCTTCACCGTATTTCAGAGAACTGTTGCGAGACAAGCGTACTTTGTTCCTTTCAAGAAGTGTGTTTAAAATTATATATAGGTGGATGGACACAGACAATCAAAATCCCGAACAATTAAAGCAGCAAAATAATGAGGTTTTTAATTGGCGTTTAGTGTGCAAAACCTGGCGTTCAAGTTTGGACGACTTGTTCTGTGATCAATCCAACAAGTTGTCCTATATATTTTGTAAAATAGAAATACTGACCAAATTTATGGGGCATTTTAAAGCAACCCATTCATTGGGGACCATCACGCGAAACCCATTCATAGGAAGATCTTTGAATTCTTCTATTTTGGAGGAATGCACGACTTATTGAAAGGATTGTTAGCCGTTTCAAAGGTTTACGGAAGTCACGTTTGGCATTTGGAATTCGCTTCCGCATGGTACAATTCCTGTGGTTTGACAACCAAGCAGTTTTATCTAAAGTTTAGGGAAATGCTTATATTACTCCCGAATTTGAAAACTCTGTCTGTGGATGTGGAAGATTGCTCCGGAAAACTGGCCAACAAATGTGTCCGAAAGTATCCCCTTCCAAAACTAGCGGCTCTGGAAAAGATGACAATAGTTAGCATGCCTTCTGCCGTATTTTTAAACTTTTTTCAAGTAAATGATCACATTACAAGTGCTCGAGTGCCTTCACAAGCGGGATTCAATCTTCACTAAGGCTGTCAAATCTAACCGATTTCGGAACAATAATGTTCAAGATGTAAGATAAAGTTCTAAATTCATTCGAGTGGACTTCGGTGATACAAAACTTACAAGCTGGAGAGACCAATATAGTGTATGTTTAGGACCTTTCCAAAAAACTGAAAATACTTTAAGTTGGTGAAAAAAGTCTGTTGCAACAGAGTGGAAGTGGATAATTTCTAAAAAAAAATAATCTGTACGTTTTAGCTCCCAAATTGGAATCTTTTAGATTTAATGAATACTAACAACTAGAATAATGAAAGAATTAGTCATACTGAACATTAAAAATAATTAATAATTCTCTAGTTCCTAAATATTATGTAGGAATTGTACAATAAATAGCATCAAGTTTTTAGTAAATGCATGTATTGGAATGCACACATTACGTCGCTATGATAGTTTGATAGAAGCTGGTAAACGTTGCGTTGTCCGTATGTCCTACTTTCATATAAGCATAATTGCAGGCATACTAATGCAATTATGAATTACATTCAGACGCAGGTTGGGCTAATTCATACATTCATAAGCGCATGTTATTTGCATTACTGGCACCTATATTGACAATACATTTCTGCTTCATGTCAAAATCATCATCATCATCATCATCACATCAAAATCAATGAAATTGCTTCGTCCGCATGTTGACTAGTTTTGTGTACCCGTTTTTTTTCATGTTAGACAAAAGTATATTCATGTTCCAACTTCTTCTTGAGCATACATTCCTCGACATGGTACATTACGATATTTTGCAAAACCACAAAAATACGCAAACATGTTTTCAATGAATTATTACTTACAATTTTTTTTTGGCAAAAGTGTACTTTCATACACTTACTGGAATAGCAATACCATACTTTCCTGCTGCTGCTGTTTTGTTACGGTGAATCAAATTGTGTTCCTAAAATGAACACATACTTATAACAGAAGAAACGTTGTATAATACTCACATGTTCATATACTGTGTTGTACAGGTATGCTCAAAATAATTCCACTACTTACTTCCTACATTACTTAAAGCAGTGCTTCCATATAACTTATATATAAGATATTAGTGTTTGGGGAAGTAGGGGGTGGGTGGTGGTCATGTGAGCAAACCCAAGCGTCTTTTATATTATTATTATGGGATGCCTCGGCTGTTGATATACACATATGTGTCGCTATGCTGTTTTAGTAGAAAGCAGAGTAACAGCTCATGCATCTTTTTTGAGATTTTTTCTAGCAACCCGTAATTACCCGTAAAAAGTCCCCATTTATTTTGCAAAGTACGTTTTTGATGTGTTAGTGTTTTCTCATTATTTGCTTGAGTAGTGAAATTTATTATTATTTATTTACCCATTTTGCTAAGTGTTAACTTTGGGAATAATTTTTTTTAAACAAAACCTTGAAATTTAAAATGAAAATCGAGTAAAATAATTTTTACCAAAATATTGCGAATTTTTACTCCATTTCCTATTGGAAATAAGTGGTACTTTGTGAGCATTGTATATTTTTTAAATGTGTTTAACTAAATGTGTGTTACGTTAATTAATACAAAATACAAATTAATTTCTTAAACCTTGTAATATTATTTCAAGTGCCTTTTTACGTTGCTTTAACCACTGAACCTTGAAAGGATGGGTAATAATAACAGCTCATCAGATACTACTTCGACGAGGAGAGCACCTCGGGTGCCATTTAGGAAATGTGAAGATGTCGGGAGTGAAAGTAATCCTCAAATGGCAACCACTTCCATAAACCACGTTTCTTGCCCTGACCTACCCTCAAATTCTGAAAGTGGTGGAATACAATTTGAAAACGTCAGTGCTTTGGATTTGGAACAGGTATTTTGCACCCAAAAAGGAGAGGAGGATAAGTTTGCTCAAAGTGAGGAGGAGGAGGAGAAGTGAAGTGAAGAAGAAGTTCCCGTTCCATGACAAAGAATATTATAGCTTCCCTAAATGAAACCGCCACAAAGTTGATGAAGGGCCAACGATCACTCAAAATTCCAACTGCTGGGAGGTAGTCTACATGTCCGTGGATAAGTTCCCCAAGATTTACTGTCCATGTTCCATTTTGAAGATGGGATCCCACTGGTAGCTCGATGTAAAAGTCAAACGTGAAATTTGCAAGTTTTGCGGTTTCCTTAGAAAATTTAATTTGAGACCCATGTACTTCTGTGATCTTTCCACTTTTGTCGTGATCCACCACATTAAATGGGGCAATGGTAAAGACTGAAGACTTTTAAGTCCTTCCATTCAAATTCTTAATTAGTTTGGAAGAGTGCAGGTGGTCAAAATGTGTAAAGGATCCAGTGTAGATGGTTGGCTCCAGCATATATTTAATTTTGTTCTTGTCTTTATACATTCCAAAATTGATGGCCACTTTGTCGACAACAAGGTTACTTGACAAAGCTTCCCATAAATTGGATGCACATATCAGAAATAAAAGAAAACTGGTCATGAGTCGGGTTTCCTAAAACTTTTTCTTTCAAGATGTCATTAGCCCGGCTGTGGTTGGATTTTGAGGAGACTCCAAAAGTGGTACTCCAACAACTTGATCGAAACTTGTGTTGTGGGGCGTGCAGGAGAATATTTTCAGCAGAATTTTGGAATAACTCAAAGGAATCGTATTTTTCTGCCAATGACTCCAAGTTCAATACGCTTTCTCCTGTGGCCAGACTATCGACTGTGGAATATATCCTCAAGGCGCACTCCATCTTGGTTACGGTTCTCATGTAACTCAAATCGTTTAGAATGTATTTTGCCCAAATCATCTTGCTCTGACGTTCCGGCACTGCGCTTGAACAAGCAAGCATGGTAAAACAAACAAAGAACACAAAATTTGGGAATGACGACATTTTAAATAATGCTTGTGTTGTTGATTTCCAGTTACTTTCCCTTTCTATACGATAGCTTATGACAGTATAAAATGTAGCGTTTTTACTCAAGTGCAAAAATTATCAATTATCTTGATAGATTTTCGAAATAAATTTTAAACAAAATTATAAGCTAGGAAATTAAAAAAAAAATAGTTTAGACAAATGAAATGCAAGACCATCATTGGAAAGAGCCCGTCTACTTGTGTGTATATTCCAGTTGTAATATAAGTAGTTCGACTGGAATAGAGCGAGGCAATAGAAAAATAATAATTAAAGTATTTTGGATATTTAACTTTAGGTATTTAACATTTTTTAAATGCTATGACGCACGGAGTCGGTCAGCCCATTTACCACATTTAAAAAATGTAGATAAATTTATAAAGGAGCTCTAGCTAGAAGAAATATACATAAAACAAATATTAATAAACTATGTTGTTCTTTATTAAATTAAACCAAAATTTCATCTAAAGCAAGTAATTTTTAATGTTAATCAAGCCCGCATAATCAGTTTTAATTGAAACGTGCTGCCATTTACACTGGACACGGTAAGGATTTACTACGCTTCTACATCTATGGATTGACGAAATAAATAAAAACTTACCGTGAGAACAAATAGTAATAACGGTGACTTTTGTAACGGAAATATTTTTTCTCTTTAAACCATCAAGATATACATGATGACATATCCGCTCATAAAACTTATTTAAAGACGCATTTAATTTGAATACCGTATTATTTTGGAACTAAAAAATACTCCACTATAAAACAACTGCTTTTAGTTGATCCATATTATTATTGTTGTTGATGTTATAGTATGGAAGTTGGAAATACTATTATATTATGACCGCGATGAACCAAATTGTTCTACTGCTGACTTATGTTCTTGATCTAATACGACGTTAGTAAGAATGACACAGTGCAGTAATTATATTTAACTTTTTATTGTTCTTTATTAACGACTCTTAAAGGACCAGCAGATTCCTACGTAAATCCCTATGAATTTACTGCTCTACTCCAAAAGGAACATTAGCTTATTTTCGTTCCTATTTTATCTTGCTTGAGTTGGAAATTGTATTTAAAGACGTGCTCATTATAATAATAGCAGGTAGTTAAATTTTTCCAACGATTTAAATAGAATTATTTTGTTTTTAACATTGAGCATTCGTGAAATTGCGGTTATATTGTAATAAAAGCATAAATATGTAGAGTGGAGGCACTCTTATAAATTGTGGCTTTACTTTTCATTACAATAGTAAGCGCTTAGCTCCTTCAATTTTGCATATGCTTGATGACTATGACGAATAACTACGAAACCTAATAGATCTATAACCCTATCCAAGAATCCTATAATAGTTATGTTATTTATGAAATATTTTTCATAGATTGAGCAAAATTATTTTTGATTTTATTTAAAATATAATTTTGCTCAATCTATGAAAAGTATTTCAGGATAAAGGATGAAGATAGCAGATTTTCTCTCAAAACTTTTTTTCGGGAGTAGATACTTAATGGACAGTAGCTCAAATGAGGTCAAACGGACATCCTCTGGGGTTAGGGCTTACAAGTAACTTTTACATTATGTCACAAGTCATATCATATCATTCAAAATGTATCAATGACTCACATATGACACGCAAGCCATATAGCCCCAACAATGCACCCTCATGGATAATGTCAATTAGCAAACAAACATGCGTGAGAACCTTACAAATACACATTCAATGTTGTTTAAAAGTACAAAAGTGTTGGTTTATCCTCATGTGGTATTCATGCTCCAGGTTTGAGAAAATCCGTTAAATATAAAGAACAAGAGAGCAGTGATATTTTTTGTGACATTTGCATGACTTCTGCATCAGTTCACAAAAATGTGTGGGATAAAATGAAATATGGTTGAGTACATCAGAAGTACCATTCTTCAACGTTTTATCGCGCAAGATGTAAGAGAATAGTCGACAAAGGAGAATAAAATGCATGCAAAGTATACCTTTTTTTAAAGCATCATGATGAATAGGGTTTTTTTTGCAAAATTTTACTTTTGTACTCTCACAACACTGAAATAGCAGTACATTGCACTAATGGCGCTCTAAATGTTATACATGCAATCAGTTGGGTTCTATACTATACTATATTTACCTTCCTACACACAAAGTCACGATGTCCCATAGTCCCATCCATAACAGTTTTGTATGCCAACTGTGTATATATATATATCATCCCAAATTAACATCGCACACAAAAAGTAACCTTGACACTTTATGTACTGGCATGCATATATATTTACTGGACGCATATATATATCAACTACTTTGTACATTTCGCAAACTTCCATATACTACAAAGATATAAGGCGCACACAGTCCACCTTTCTTGCTCGAAGTGTCGTTGGGGTGAATTATTATTTGTGCGGGATGGGTGGTGTTGTGAACAAACACAAGCATCTCTTATTTTTTTCCATTTCAAGCACGCCGTACTTTTGAAAGTCTCCATTTGCAAAATTACATTCTTTGTTGTTTGCAAATTATTTTCTTGTGAACAGAAAAGTGTACTATTTATTTATCTGGCTAAATTAAAACTTTAAAATAGCTTTTTCGATAAATTAGGTAGCTGGTTAAAATAAAATAACCACAGTACAATGCGTTTTTGCTGAATTTTGTACGGGAAATGAGGGTTATTTTGTGAGCAAGGTAAACAAGTTATAAACCATACGCATTAAAACGTTGGTGGAATGGTCTCATGTTTAGTTGCAGTGCCACTGGAACTGAAAAACGGAATTTGGAATAAAATGAATTGAGGAACAAGTGACGAAGTTTTAGTTCCAATGTCAACAACACAACAACTAAAAATTAGGTCGTTTCGACCTGTCGTGAAACCGATAGACAAGGTATTTGTTTTTAAAAAATGGGAGTGGATGTTGTAGTTTAATTGCAACAGAAAAAAACTTAAAATTCAATCTCGTTTTTCTTTTTTGGCAATTTGGATGGCACAAAAATTATAGACTCCACTTTAGAGTATGTGAACTGTCGCAAGAATTCACTGGAATGGTTTGCGTTATTAAAAAAAGTGAGGAATAAAAGCTTTTAATGAAAATTGTTTTTAAAATGTAAATATAAAATATTGTTTTGCTTGAAATGTTTAGTGACCTAAGCTGAATTTTAAACGTAAGTACACTGAACATACTAATTTCCAGCCTCTGAAGCTAAATATGGACGACCAGGATTGACCTTGATAAATAAACAACATCCCAATTTACATCCAAGATTTCGACGTTCTAACAACTTTCCACGAAAGACAGTTAATTTTTAAGTTAGTAATTGGCGGCCAGTCTCAGTTACAACCATCCCGGTATCTGCCATATAATTGCACATAATAAATATTTCTCAACATTTGCTTGTAATATTTAAACATGCACCATAGAATAACTCATGATTGGCTTACATTTTTCCCTTTTGCAGAGAAAATTTGATGTAGTGTGGACTACAACGTTAACGTATTCCATGAAGATACCCACGTGAACACAGTAGTTGGTTGACTTGGGTTTTGAATTTGAATGATGTCAGCATGTTCATCTGTTTTCTACACAATATAACTACAGGAAATGCACAATAATCTCAGAAATCTTCGTCATCGTTTTCAGCTTGCCAACCCAACAACGCCACAAGCAGCCAAAAATGGAGAGAGAAAAATGGGTATTTTAATAGAAACCAGGTTATGGTTTTTAAACATAAAATAACATAGAGTAGGCTTTTAACTTGATAAGAAATAGTTAATTTTAAACCAAATTATGGTATTGCATTTTATGGTAAAAAACATTACTTGATTATGACTTCAAACCACCGTTTGGCGCGTAGAATGTAGCAGCTACCTAAAAAATGGATTTAATTATTAATATGATAAGTTATGTTGGTTTTGTGGTTAAAGATGAATATAAATGATTACATAGGATTCTACGCGATCCTTTAACGGCAGTAAGTGCTACATCAACAAGAAGTGATTAGATTTGATAACACTTTCTTCACGAAAGGTGACATAGTTCCTCTAGATCCAAATAGAAGATCACTCACAAAAATATTTTACAATAGCCATTGAAGTTACATTTTGTTCTTAAATCTTTAATGCAGGGTTCATATATTTAGATTTTTTCTCCACCGAGTCAGTTGTCGTATCAAAGTGGGAAAACAAAACGAAACATGTACTCGTAAGCCATTTGTTGCCAAACTGCGTCCATAATTGTGGGTGAAAGCTGGGGAAGTGTAATAATATTTTTACAAACAGAAAAAAAGAGAACTCAGACTCTGTTCAAATATTGTTTTGATGGCTCATTATTAACTAGTTTAGTGACTGGTAATTTTTGAGTTGAGCACTGAATGGAATACTACGGGAACCAAGTTGTAAATGTTCATGTTTCCGGACCCAGATGCTTGTCGTATCGCACATAAATTGTATATGCATATTTAATTATGAATTAAGTGGAAATGGCATATTATTTATATATTGCATCTTGTGATTCATTTTTTAAGGATTATTTTTAATTAGGTAATTGTTATAACTTTAAAGTAAAAGTTGTATCACCTTCAATGTCTTAATTTTTTTGACTTTATATGCGTAACATATTACATAGGCATTATAAATATGCTAATACGCATACTAAATGTGCACTGCAAATATCCCTAAAGTTTCAAACTCATCTTAAAATATTTACGGTATACGGTTATTCAAATGGTACAGGAAGATAATCTTGGTTGCACTTTTATGATCGATGGAAGACGTATAAACTTTTGATATGTATTCTTTTATACCGCAATTTGTTTATTATATTGAAATTACATCGTCATAAATAAGTAATGTTTAAAATTATACAGATCATCATCACATCGCAATTTAAAACATTTCACGTGTAATTTGGTAGCTGGAACACTTTCCAATATTTCAAAACTTTCCATGTTACTTGGAACAGGGATTTGGTAGTTCCAAAGACCAAACATGCATGCATTCTAAGTACTAAGGTCGTCAACTCGACATCACAATTGGAAACATTCCACGTATTGTTTGGAAACTAGAACGTGTGTGCTATGGCCAAGTTGCAGTAAACTAAAAATGTTGGAATGTTATCAAACAAATTGCATTTTGCAATGGAACCCTTGAAAGCTGCTAACCTGGTTCATAACGGAAACATTTGCCCATTTTAAATGGGTTTTTTATCCTCAAAATTTCAGTTTTTGGAAAATGTAAATTTTACACACTTCTGTTTCACGTATGTAGCTAGTAGCTAACGAATCCGTGATATAACGTTAATGTGAAAATGATGTCAATTTCAAACCTTTAATATATTTTTTGATTAATGCATCGTTACATACAGCAAAAAAATTACTAGAAAACGGCTTGTCAACTTGTGTATTTTATCAGAATGTATTTATGAAAGCATGTCATTACACTGATTTAATTCCATAAGGTTTTCTAATAACGTGCATTATAAGTGGAGTGTATGGACTTATTAATTACTTCACCATGCACCAAAGTAATAGGAAGGTTTAATCAGATATTGACATATTATTTGATGGTGAGTTCTTGTTTTGGCAATCCTAATTTAAGGGTGAGTAAGTAATGACCATTTGTATTGTTTGTGGATGAATAATGAAGAGTTAGTTTTCATAAGAGTTGTCACAATTAATTATAAAACGCATCAGCTGTAACTACTACCCCATTAGGGTGTGAGTTTTAATTCGGCTCAAGTTGATGATCCAAAATACAGCGACTGCTACCTGACTGATGAGACGTCACAAATTAGCATAAGTTTTCGTCAAATCGCGCTTCTGAATAGAATCGAATGAAAGTGAGAGAAAGCTAATTTTGATGCCAAATTCCACCCAAAGCTACTCATATTGTTTTATTACGAGGACAAGTACTCAATTTGAGTAGTTATTCCAAGGTTTTTCTTTTGTGGAGCCACATATAACTTTTACATAACTTCTATAAAGCGTGGGTAGCTAATACCGATCCGTTGTACAACTTTAATGTAAAAGTTGTATCACCTTCAATTTTTGAAAAGGTTATTATTAGTGCCTTACACTTATGTTTGTAAAATGAAGACTTGAACTGTTTTTATTTGCCTCAAACTACATTTGGCTTTTTTAAATTGATGTTTGTAAGTTACCTCAGGAAAATCCATGTCTTCTGGTATGAATTCTCTGTTTTGTGCGACATTCCAATATGAAACATTCCACGTGCAGTTTGGAAGCTGGAACACTTTAAATATTTCCAAACAACATTTCTTGGAACTCGGGTTTTATGGCAATAGTTGCAAACCTAGAACACTTGTACATTTCATGTAGGAAGGTCGTCCAAAGAAGTTTTTTGAGTTTACACAAAATGCTAGACCGCGAATTTTTGAAGGTGGCATCTAGATAGTGGCTGCATAGTCTTTTATCATATATTTTTTGAAATATGATAATAATTGGCACACAGACTATATGGAACTTACGTTTTCTCAGTTTACTGATAATTTTAATGTGTATGACGTTTTCGTTAAGCTATCTAACAGATTTGGATGATATTCGATGCATTTATAATTGTAATTTAAACGTGACTGTCCGTCCATAGGGTTTATTTTGCCTCTGTTTACACTTATTGATTGCATTATATTGATGTATGTGCAGTTTTATGTATGCTTATGTGGGAACTAGGCACATACGCAGCAAAAAAGTGCATCGTTGTGAGTCAACACGAAAAAGTAGCTTGGCGTGTGAAGTTACGATCAAGATAGTGAGTCTGATGGAATAATTGAGTTGCTCGTTGGTCTGTGTTACGAAATAAAATGGGTAATAAAGTAGTTTCTAAAAACCATTAAACCATTGAAACACACGGAGCGTTGCAGAGCTGGGCGGGCCTTCGGTGGCCAGTGAATGAGGACAGATAGCCGGGTGGTTATCGATGAAGTTGATGGTGGCCGGTCCCAAAATCCGGGCCAGGTGGCCAGTGAGTGAGTCGGTGGCAATTTTCACATGGCCAACGTTGGTCCGCCCAGCTCTGAGCAATTTGTAGTAATATGAACATTCTTAAAATTGACTTTCTCTTTAGTCATTATTTTTTATAATTGCATGTGACTAAAATAGATATTGCCACAATAATAACGTATCCAACAATAATATCCATAATCCTAAAAAATAATACGTAAAAAAGTCATTCCTTCAAGTCAAGCCAGTTATATTACACAAGTTAAACATGAAAATATATGTACCTTTAGCTTATCTTTTCAATGGAGCTTATATTTTTGTTGAAAACAACGAATATAAATTGTTATTTATGTATTTTGTTTATAAACGTTTATTAATAAATCAACTTTCTTGCTGTTTTTGCCAGTTTGGCACCAGCCCTAAACGTGGATATACTCCCACAACTGACATTTATCGTCACTTGGTTATCGTTTGCAAATGCATTGGAGCCAGAAGCATTAAAAATGCTGTCATTTCCACATTTACTCATTCTTTTTGCTTTCACACTATTTGCTTGTTCAAGTGTATTGCAAGAACATCCGAGCAACAATATTTGGGCAGAACATTTTCTAAAGGATTTGAATTTCATGCGAATTATAACCACGAAGGTGTGCACCCTGAGAATATATTCCAAACTTGATTATCGGGTCATGGGAGAAAGTTTATTAAACTTGGAGTCAGTAGCAGAAAAATACGAGCCATTTGAGTTATTTCAAAATTCTGCGGGAAACATTCAGCTACACGCTCCGCATCACAAGTTTCGAACGTGTTGTTGGAGTGCTGTTTTTGAAGTTTCCTCAAACATGAACCAAACTCAGGCGAATGAAATTTTAAACGAAAAAGTTTTAGGAAACCCCACTCACGACCAGTTTTCTTTTCTTTCTGAAAGTGCATCCAATTTAATAAATGTTTTGTCAAGTAACCATGTTATCGACAAAGTGGCCATCAAATATGGAATGTTTACAAATAAAGGCCAAATTTTATACATCCTGGAGCCAACCATTTACACTGGATCTTTTACACTTTCTGACCATCTGCACGCTTCCAAATTATGTAAGAATTTAAATGGGAGAGCCTTAAAGTCACCAGTGTATAACATTGCCCCATATATTGTGGTGGATCACGACAAAAACGGAACAATCACAAGGGTACATGGGTTCCAAATTGAGTTTTCAAAGGAAACTGCAAAACAGGCGAACTTCACCTTTAACTTTTACATCGAGCTGCCAATAGGATCGCATCTTAAAAATGGAACATGGACAGGATATCTTGGAGAACTTATCCATGGAAGTGCGGATTACATCCCTGGCATTGCAATTACACAAGATCGGTTTTACTACATCAACTTTGTGGCGGTTTCTTACAGAGCAGCAATCATATTCTTTGTCATAGAACCTGAACCCTTGCTTCAGTGGACGGCATTGGTAAAGCCGTTATCCGTAACTGTTTGGATATGTACCATGTCAACTTTGGCTTGTTTTGTTCTTCTTTTCACAATCATTGTAACTTGTAAGCGGTTGCAACAAAAAAGTTCCACATTCAGGATTTCAGTGATTTTTGAAAAAGGTATTTTTCTGCCGATTGCTTTGTTTTTGGCACAAGATGCCCAAATACCAAAATCTGCATCTTCTCGAGTCACTGCAATTTCATTAATTTTGATGGCCCTTTTAATGGGAACGGCATACAACTCGAATTTGGTTGGGCATCTTACATTTCCACAGAAACAAGTTTTCCCAACAACTTTACAGGAATTACATGAGCATCACGAATACACAATTAATTTACATGCGTTCTCAAGTCTAACCATGGACGTTTTGAAATCATCTTCTAAGCCTGCATTCAAAGGAATTGTGAAAAGGGTCAAAATGACAAAAAGTTCGGAAGCATGTTTAAAATCAACAATGAGCGAGAGCACAGTTTGCATACTGTGGGAAAATGCTGGAACTGCAGAGTTGGCTAAACATTTGTCATCCTTTCCCCAACTGAGGAGAATGTATTTAAGTCAGGATGCTGTCATTAGTTTTGATGGAGGACCGGGTCTAAAAAAGCATACAATTTATTTCGAGAATATTAATAGGTTTGCTAGAGCTGCAAAGGAGGCTGGACTATTTTCAAAGTGGGCCACAGATGAAACAAATTCAGAGAGGGAGTTGGCAGCTCATCAAGAAAGGTTTGGGAAACGCGAAAGTAAAGACCGTGGAGTAAAGGGATCAAATGAAAAGTTGGAAAAAGAGGAAGATAGGAAACCCGACCAAGGAAACGAGAAGCCCTTATTGGTCCAGAATCTCATGGCAATTTGGTATACATTTTGTTTCGGATGTATTTTGAGTTTTACTTGTTTCGCTTTTGAGGTGCTTTTAAGAATAGGTAGTTTACGTATTAATTGACTACATATTGCATATTTAGTCTAAAAATGGATTAAATGTTTTTATCATTTTTATTTTTTTACCCATAAAGATTGTTTTACAACTTTGTCATTGATTTTCATTTGGTCGTTTAAGAAACAGTTTTAGTTTAAAAAGATTTAAATTAAAAACAATTTTAGGTGATCATATAAATATGTACATCCGTGTCCTATGAATATATTCTTTTGGGTTGTTGCTAAACTGGCAAGCAGAATGCTTTCTTTTGCTTCTGGCAGTGAATAAAATTATCTAGACAGGTTTTTTATAACATTTTAAAGTTAATTTTTAACGTCACTTTATAATTTTTTGTTCAGAAAAATGAAAACTAATATTGTGGTTATATCGTCAATCACAAAAGCGTAATACATGTGCCTATGCCAAATAGATATTAATTTGTTAATTGGAAATGTTTGGCTATGCTTTGTGTTATTCTGTTTCTTATTGGACCTATTGTAACCCTGATTGGGAAAAATGTGTTTGTGTAGGGAGAACAACCTTAATGGTTGATACAATGAACACTTGAATAAAATCAATATCAATAGATGATGATGACATTCATATTAATTTAAAACTCGATTTTCGAAGACTCGAAAAATTCAGATTTTTTTTATGAATAATTTATAATTGTAGAGTATGTATGTGTGTCAATAATAATGCGTGTGCGTTGCAAATAAATATTCTCGAGAACTATCACTTGTTCTATATCACCTTTTATATTCCTTCTTGCTCTATACAGGTGCTACCTAAATTATTAAATCCAGTAAATGGACTGACTATGTTTGCATCATTTAGAAATGGGATCATAGACAAGATATTATCTTAATAACGGGGAACATTTTGGTTGCAGCACACAACCATTTTTTGGATGAAAAGTATAATAAATGGATTTTCTGCCACTCTCTTTAAACTTTCCCAAGAAAAAATCCAACTGTTTGCCCATTTCACAAATGGATACAAACATGAGGAGGCCAAATGTATTAAATTTACATGTCTCGTGCTGGGGAGATGTATATAAGTTAAACTTATTAAGTTTTAAACTGTTTTGCTCACATTCTTTACACTTTTTTGAGTATGCAAACTACAGCTTTCTGACACACTTTTATTATAGTCGATATATTTGGAATAATTTATGCGCTGCAAAAAGCAAGAAAATGCAAAAGTGTGTTGTAGAGCCAGTATGAAAAATCGCATGGCCTGTTGTGTGCAGTTACGATCAAGATATATTGAGTCTGGAATAATTGAGTTGCTCGTTCGTCTGTTGTTTGTATTCCGTAATTAAGTTAAAATAATCTGATAAATATTCTCTGAAAACAAAAAAAAAGGTTATTGAGTGGTTGATAATATACTCACTTTCGTTACACTGACTTTCCCTATTGGTGGTCGTCTACTCGTCATTTAAAAAAATAAACGTGTTTTCCATTGCCCGTGTCATAGCAATAACGTGTCCAATAAAAATATCCAAAATCTAAAAAACAATTTTTAAAAAGTCATTTCCATTCAGTCAAGCCTGTCACATTACAAATTAAGCTTAAAAATATTGGTACGTGGAGCTGCCGCCTTGATTGTTGAAAACAGTAAGATAAAATTTGTGGCGTAAAACTTGTCTATAAAAATATTAAACGTTTAACAACTTTTAAATCAGCTGCTGTCAGTTTTGCACCAGACCAAAAACAGATACCCATAACTCACGTGGGTATATACTTACCATCATTTTACCAATCACTAAAGGGTTATCTTTTGAAAGTATTGTCAATAAAGATTGCGTGAAATTTGCGTATAGGTATTGGGTAAAGTAACTTCAAAACAACAAAAGCATTAAATATGCTGTCATTTCCACATTTACTCATTCTTTTTGCTTTCACACTATTTGCTTGTTCAAGTGTATTGCAAGAACATCATAGCAACAACATTTGGGCAGAACATTTTCTAACAAAAACAAAAGTTTATTAAACTTGGAGACATTAGCAGAAAAGTACGAGCCATCTGAGTTATTCCAAAATCTTGCTGCAAATATTCAACGTCACGTTCCCCAACACAAGTTTCGATCATGTTGTTGGAGTATTGTGTTCGACCTCTCCGCAAAAATGAATAAAAGTCAGGCTAATGGTATTTTGAAGGAAAAGATTTTAGGAAATCCGACTTATGACCAGTTTTCGTTTTTTTCTGAAAGTTCATCCAATTTAATGAATGCTTTGTCAAGTAACCATGTTATCGACAAACTGGCCATCAAATATGGAATGTATCAAGATAAACGCCAAACTAAATATCTCCTGGAGCCTCCCATCTACACCGGATCCTTTACACATTCTTACCACCTGTATGTCACCAAATTAGTCCAGAATTTGAATGGAAGGACATTAAAATCGGCAGTGTATAACATTGCCCCAACTGTTGTGGTGGATCACGACCAAAACGGAAGGATCACAGGATTTCGTGGTTATCAAATTGAGTTTTCAAAAGAAACTGCAAAGCAGGTCAATTTCACTTTTAACTTTTACATCGAATTAGCAATAGGATCACGTCTTAAAAATGGAACATGGACAGGATATCTTGGGGAACCTATCCACGGGAATGCGGATTACCTACCAAGTGTTTCGATTGCAGCAGCACGCTTTCCCTTCGTCAACTTCTTGGCAGCTTCTTACAGAGCAGCACTAATATTCTTTGTCCTGGAACCTGAACCCCTGCTTCAGTGGACGGCTTTAGTAAAGCCGTTATCGGTAGCTGTTTTGGGTATGCACCATGTCAGCCTTTGCATGCTTTGTTCTTGTTTTCACAATCATTGTAACGTGTAAGCTATTACAACAAAAATGACATTCGATCGGTTTTCCAGTATTTTTAGCAGAAGGTATTTTTCTGCCATTGGCATTGTTTTTGGGACAGGATACCCGAATACCAAACTCGACATCCGCAAGGGTCGCCTCAATTTGGTTAATTTGGAAGACTCTTTTAATGGGAACGGCATACAACTCAAATTTGGTTGGGCATCTTACATTTCCGGAGAAACAAATAATTCCAAAGTCTTTTCAGGAATTGCATGAGCATCACGAATACACAATTAATCTTCATTCCTATTCAAGTTTGAGCAATGATGTTTTGAAATCATCTTCTCGGCCTGCTTTCAAAGGAATTGTGAAAAGAGTTAAAATTAGGAAAACCACCGAAGCATGTATAAAGTCCACAATGAGTGAAAATACAGCTTGTATAGTGTGGGAGGTAGCTGGAAGTGCTGAGTTGACGAAACAGTTGTCATCCTTTCCCCAACTGAGGAGAATGTATTTAAGTCAGGATGCTGTCATTAGTTTTGATGGAGGACCGGGTCTAAAAAAGCATACAATCTATTTCGAGAATATTAATAGGTTTGCTAGAGCTGCAAGGGAAGCTGGACTATTTTCAAAGTGGACGAAAGATGAAACAAATTTGGAAAGGGAGTTAGGAGCTCATCAAGTAAGCTTTAGAAAAGGTGAGGGTAAAGGTCCGGGATTCTAGGGGTCAAATAAAATATTGGAAAAAGAGGAGGATGTTAAAAAAGACAATGGAAAAGGTGACATTGGAAATGATCAGATAGAGAAACCCTTATTGGTCCATAATCTCACTGCAACTTGGTACGCATTACGTTTTGGATGTATTTTGAGTTTTATATGTTTCGGGTTTGAAGTGCTTCTAAAAAGATGTATTCCATTAATCAAGTGACTATTATATTTTATTCAATGTTAATCATTGTTTACTTAGGAATAGGAATATAGTTATATATATTACATAGTCAAAAAATTGTAAAATTTACAACTTTGTCATAAATTTTCCTTTTTACTGAGCCCACTTGTTCATTTGTGCAAAAGATTGAGCATATAGTGTGAGCTATATAGACAAGAAAATTTAAATTCGATGCTTTAACAAATTTAACTTTATCGTAATTACAGTTATATATGAAAAATACCACGACTCTAGCATAGACACGCAATTTACTCGCAATCAAAACCACACTACTACCACAACCGTCTCGGGCGAAATAAACATGGTTGGGTCAAAAATATTTCCACCATACCTCCGGTAATTCCATAACACAAGTGAACACAGCAATGGTACAATGAATGAGAATCACACCTTCCACCATTCACCAATAATTCATCACCCTTAGTCATTTTTGTGGTCGGAGTGATCATAAAATCCATAATTGCCAATTTAAGCGTAGATTAAAAAAAAGCCAAGTGAAAAGCCAGGTGAAATATGCTGGGCAACTCGGTCATCCCATCCCCACCTACAATTCGGAATGTAACAGAATTGGCGTGTAAGTAACAAGTCACTTTCAAACAGATCAGGAAGAACACAATCAGCATAAAATTAGCAGAAGAGTACGAGCCGTTCGAGTTGTTCCAAAGTTCTGATGGAAACATTCAACTGCACCGCCCACAACACAAGTTTCGATGATGTTGTTGGAATACTGTCTTTGAGGTATCCTCAAAACTGAGTGAAAATCAAACTTACGATATCCTGAAGGAGAAAGTTTTGGGAAACCACAATCATGACCAGTTTTCTTTTATTTCTGAAACTGAATCAAATTTAATGAATGCTTTGACAAGTAACCATGTTATCGACAAGGTGGCCATCAAGTATGGAATGTATCAAGACAAGAACAAAATCAAATATCTGCTGGAGCCAACCATCTACACTGGATCCTTTACACATTCTGACCACCTGCACTCTTCCAAACTAATTAAGAACTTGAATGGAAGGACCTTAAAAGCGCCATTGTATAACGTTGCCCCCTTCATTGTTGTGGAGCACGACGAAAACGGAAGGAAGACTGGAGTACGTGGCTATCATATTGAGTTTGCTAACGAAACCGCAAAACGGGCCAATTTCACGTTAAACTTTTACGCAGAATTACCAATGGGGATACATCTTAGAAATGGAAGTTGGACAGGCTGTCTTGGAGAACTTATCCACGGGCGTGCGGATTACCTCCCAGGCATTGCAATCACGGAAGAACGCTTTCCCTTCATCAACTACCTGGCGGATACATACAGGATAATCCATGTCATTCTCTATCATGGAACCTCAACCGCTTCTTCATTGGACGGCATTAGTAAAGCCATTATCCGTAACTGTTTGGATATGCACCATGTCAACCCTGGCTTGTTTTGTTCTTCTTTTCACAATCATTCTAATTTGCAGGCTGTTGCAACAGGAAGCACCCTCATTCAATTTTCCAGTGTTTTTGGAACAGGGTATTTTCCCGCCCTTGGGTTTGTTCTTGTCCCAAGGTGCCCAAATACCAAATTCTACATCCGCTAGACTCGCCGCAATTTCCCTAATTTGGATGGCACTTTTAATTGGAACGGCATACAACTCAGATTTGGTGGGGCATCTGACATTTCC
>JAHZNC010002873.1:0-15307 GCA_027744095.1 Zhuqinia jingwanae
TGTCAAGCCCAAAAGTGGTAAACGTCACCCAGCAGGGCAATCCGATGAATATGTCATGGATGCAGTATCATCTGGCCTGAAAGCTCTTCGTGATCAGTTTGAAGCTCGACAGGGTCAGCCTAAGAAAGAGGAAAAATCCTTTCCAGAACTAAAATAAAAAATATTTATTGAGTTGCAAATAAAGTGTTTATAAATTTTGCATTTTATATTCGTAATTATTTCCTATATGTTACAAAAAAACAATTTGATCATGTACATAATTTCATTTTCGTGTTTTTGGGCGGTAGGAAATGTGATTTTCCAGTTCGTTCATTCATACAGATATTATATTTTGTTGTGAAATGCACAAAAAGGGATGCATTGCTCATAAATTCCTTGTATCCCATTTTTTAACATTATTGATTTTGACCATTTTCAGCGAATATTGTGTGCATTTTGGTTAGCCCTTACTTGGCAATATTCCATTTCATGGACAACAATGAAAAAGCTCAGAAAATTCATAAATCCCCTTTACCCTTTTTAGGTACTAGACTTCATAGTTTACCATGCTTAGACTTGGCCATTAAATCATGTCAAAATCATAAAGTCATGAGCTATATGATATGATACAAAAAAGTAGACAAGGACGAAGCAACCCTATCAAAAAATATATTGGGAAGTCTACCAAACCGTTGTTGTTAGAAGTAATAAGGAACAAGTTGATTTCTTATGATCATACATACATGAACATGATGCCCTGTTGTGGTTTAATAAATATTTTGTCCCTATAAAATCGAGCTTAAGACTTTCGAGCAAGTTTTTTGTAATAAAAAATACATCGTAAAATGTTCATATTTCAGAGTAGGACATCTGGCTTGGGTCATAACTGCAAACAACACAACGCATCAACATCAACAACACATTCCCTGAGAAAAAAATCTTTAAAGTCTAAATATGGCCGTTGGCCAATAAATAAGCCTTCATACACCATATCTCTTCACAAATCGATATTTTATTGTAAACCACTGAGCTAAATTTTAAAGTGAAAATTTTTATAACAGTGAACAGGAACCGGGATACTTTTTGTGTACATAATAAATTTAATAGTTTGAACGGATTTGCTGTGATTGTAATATCTTTAATGTCTTGTGTTTGTGGTTAATAAGGCACATAATGCCTTTTGAACATCAACAACACGAGAGCCATGTTTTTGCCCAGAGTCATTCCCGAAAAGAACGTGCTTGACTTGTACTTTTATTCCTGATAACCAATCGAAACCAGGAAATCTGCTTTTTACAACCAGACAAACAAGTTGACCGCAAACATGAAACAAACAACAGCAGCAGCAGATTATGAGTCAGGCAACTTCTTGAGAAACATTTCTTTTGGGTCATTATATGCCGATTGCACAGCAAAAAAATGTATCCTCATGAATGAGTGTGTTTGTTTTGAGTAAAATACTTTCTCTCTTTTTCGTCTTCCGCTTGCTTGCTCTCACCATGTTTGTTTCAGTTGGTGACATTATGTTTTACTTGACCAAATGTTCTCTCCTTTTTTTTAGGTTTTTTTTTCTATTTGCTCTCTCTCTTGGTCCATATGTTTGGTCAAACTTATTGGGCGTGCAAACGACTCTGCTTAGGAATTGCTACTACGGAATGTATTATGTAATGAAATAAAGCTTCTTGTTGTTGAGCACGTCCAATTCAGAGAAATAAAGAGAAAGTTGCGGTAATGCATGCTGTAATAGTAGTTATACTTTTGCTTCATCTCACATTTTTATGATAATTAAAAAATGCTGTTAATGTCTGCCAAGTCTTTAATCTATAGAGTTTCAGAATAGCAAATATGAAGAAATTGAGATTGGAGTTAATTTTACAGTTTATTTACTCCTGTCTTTGCCATGTTCGATATATTTATATTGCAATTGAGAGTTGAATGCTAAAATTGGTGCATGTATAATAATTTGATGAAGATGGTATGGTGGTGGAATGTTGAATGGGGTAAGAATTTATTGCAAATGTTGAAATCGAAGAATACTTCGATTTCAACATTTAATTGTAAATTGACACTTGAAAAATAAAGTTCAAATGAAATGAATCAACATATTTTGTTCATTTCAGCATTGCAGGAAAAATTCTAAATCATGTACAGAAGAATTTGTCTTTTTCACAAAAAAAGAAGAAGAATTTTTTGTTCAAATCTAAAAATATGATTTTTATACATGATCATAAAGGAATAAATCACCTTGAAATACAAAAGCAAATTTGTACGGTCAATTATATTCGTTTTCTCTTTATCAATGAGTGACCTTCAATTGTTTAAAATAATTTATGTTGATGCATAGATTGCAACACGAAGCCCCACTAAAATGAGTGTAGGTATTGATTAATCAAATATATTTAGCGTTCAAACATTATGTAATAAAAAAGAAAGATTTTATTTCAATATATTTTATGACTAAAACATCTCACTTGTCCCCAATTTGGGAAAATGGATCTAAGCAAAGATACTGTACAATTAATCCTGGTATTAATGTTTTTGAGTCAAGGCCAGGATACCGTTGGCCAAACTGGAGGGAGTGGTACCAGGTCTAAACTAGTTTCAAGAGATGAATCATCCCATCAAACGCGGGAGCCTCGGCGAGCATTTTTGGCTAAAGTTCTTGAGGAAAAATCTAAAGAAGGTAGACACCCAGACACGATAACTATCCAGTTATTTAAAATTTAAAAAATTGTGCCGTTCTTCCTTGTTGTAGGAATACTCATTAACCTAATAATAATCAACAAATATTTTAGCATCTGTAGCTTCTCAAGCTGACAAATATTTGGATTCGAAAGAAACTACGGGAGATGAAGCAACGTCATTGTCATCCTCCTCTTCATCCGAAGAATCAGCAAAGAAAATTGTATTGGGCATAATTACCTCAACAACGCCCTCAGCTACTTTAGGTGGAACGTTTATATCCCTAAAGAAAAGGGTGAGGCAGGTGAAACAGGTCCAAAATCGAGCATCCCAGAAGGGCAACAACTGGTACACCTACAAGCAAAATGGACGAAACTTTGAAGACGGAGAAGATGATGATTGGGACAAGGCAGGTACTGGAACAGGAACTGTGAACAATAACAGACCAGGTACTCCCACTGTGAACAATAACAGGCCAGGTACACCAGGTACTGTGGGCAATAAAGGTACATTGGGCGCTACTGGAGGTGTAGGTTCAAACAAGAAGCCGTTCAACGTTATTCTTCAAATTGCGACTAATAATGCAGTAGGTCCTGAGCTGTACAATTTTTTCCAGTATAAACCACCGGGTAAGCTCGGCTTATTATGGATGCAGCATCCAAATATAGATCGTATAGATCCAAATATAGTTGGGCGTATAGATCTTCTTGGGAATGATAATGATGCGGATGCTGATGAAGATGATCTCGATCCTGCAAATTTGTACGACTGGGAAAATCGCCGATATGATCGAGCCTGCTTGTATGTGGATTATATAGGGAAAAAGGCAAACATGGCTGGATCAATAGTTACAGAGGAGGTTAAGCGAATGGTTGACGGTCAAAATGAAGAGTTGGCGAGAAGGTTCCTTGATTGGCAATTTATTAAGAAAGAGGACCATGAAACTATCGCTCTTCATGGTGAAGGCGACAAGCATCCTCTTTACTTAACATACAAGTTTTTATCCTTAACAATGGAGATTTTTAGGGACAGAGTTTGCAGAAATGCCACCCCATTCGCAACTACACCGGAAGTAATTCCTTTTGGTCCTCTGGGTTCCTACCAAAAAGCTAATTTGAATGAGAAAAGCATTGAAGCGAAATTATTACCCAAGTCATTTGTGGACGAGTTATTCCGATTATTTTTGGCCATGAGGGATATCACACTCTCTAAAAATACTGTAGATTATGTAACAAAGAAAGATGAAGTTTATATAGCAGTGCTTGAAAAATGCCTGAAGGAGCAGGAAAATATTCCTTGGTTTACTCACACTTGTGGCGATCAGGTATTAAATACGGAATGCTTAAATATTTTAATGAGAATGGGAACAATTTTTTTATAGTCAAATCATCGTCATATATAATGAATTTAAATTCCCTTATCCACAGGTTTTATCATACGACGAACCCAACAATTACGCATGCACTCCATTACTGGACTACGACTTCAATGACATGTACTATGACCCGGTATTAGATGGAATGTGGCACATGTTTGCAGGGGTACAAGCATTTTGCTTCCAAGAGTTCAATCGGTTGAGTACCAGGTTGTGGCACAAATACTCCATGATAATCGCCAACAGTTATACTATGGGGATGCGTGCAAGATGGTAACTTTATATTTAATAATATTCGAATGGGTTAGTGCTATGCTGTCATCATATGTGTTTTTATGTTTTGGAATATATATTTGAATTGAATTGCACAGGAAATCTGCAATACTACCTTATGACGAGTATTACACACGACTGCTTGGTCCGGATTTTAAAATTCATTTGGAGACAATGAATCGCTGCATGTTTGGTGCGACTTTGAGGTCAAAAATACCTGCAGTGATACCCCGGTTTGATATGCTTGCGCCTTCTACTTTTTGACGGGTAAAATAAATGTGGATATAAATTAAATCATAAATTTGTTCTAATTATTATTATGTGTTTGGGAATTTACACGAAAGACACATCAATAAAGATGCAGCTTCCAAGACTTGATATAATACTTGTTTCTTTTGGTGTGAAAAATTAAACGTTATGTTTTAACCAATTTAAGCCATTTTTTTCTCCAAAATTATTTTAATTGGTACAGAGATTTTTCCCCACATTTTTTTAGTTGAAAGGTTACATGTGAATGAAATATCATTGATCATGATCATATATACTGTCAGAGAGGTTAACGTTTGGATGCTTTTTATAGTGTTAACATTTAGTTACATAAAACTTCATGAACTTCCGTTCTACATTAATAAAATTTTCTGTGTGAGGCGATTAGATGGTGATATCATGAATTCCGCGGCGATTTCCATTTTATCATATAAGAGACATCATTCTGTTGTTTTTTGTGACATATTGAATACGAATTGGAATACGTAAATAAAATATACCTAAACATTATTTGCATATTTAAGAAAGAAAAACATTCAAAAGGGAGCATGCTTATCTAAAATAATGACAACCATGATTATTTATAGCCTCACAAAAAAAGATTATCCATTCATTAATTTGCCGAGATTGGTGCTATCTAATAAATAATTCATGCCATGTTTATTGACTTCAAAAAATAGAAACCAGTGAAAACATTATGTTGAGTCATTGTTCAATTGTAAATATTTACCAACTTCTTGTCTGTGTAGACAGTGTTATTGTTATTGATTATTATTTACACCAATAGCTTACCACTTACCCCCAAGCTATGAGCTGTCGAACGGTTATCAACTACCGATTACAAGTGTAATTACATTGTTTTTTTGGTCACAGTGCCTAGATAAACATATACCTAGATATGTAGGTTACAAAAATAAGAAACAGGCATTTGGCATTTTTGATATGGCAAAATGTTCGTATTCTTTCTCGGACTTTTTTTTATCATTTTCATTTCCTCTCGCCACATTAAGGAGTTTATAAAAGGAGCCACACCACTTTAAAGTTGTACTGTGTCTTCAATATATTTAACTGCTGGGAAGTATTGTTAAAATTTGCTAATGTGAATTCCAAATTCCAAACATGTCAAAAAGTGAAATTTTACAAATTCACATTGTGTTAGTTATTCTAGTGCAATTACTGACCTGCTCAATAATTACTGGCTTTGGTCATAGCGCCCGTCCATCTGAAATTAAGATATGGGAACACGCTGTTGTGCCCTACAAAATATCCACTAAATTCAGTATGCATAATACAACATATATAACATATTACTTTGCTAAATATTTTAAAACTGAAATAGTAAAAAAAATTAGCATTGTAACGATAATTTTATGCTTAAAAATATACCGTTATAACAGATCATAAAAATAAATCACGTATTTAACCTAAATTGGTAGAAATGAAATCTATAATATTTATCTTTCTTATTCAGACGGTGACGAACGCCCATTGATCTTACAAGCATTTGCAGAAATTTCCCAAAAAACGTGCATCAAATTCATTCCTTGCTGCTTACAAAATGAAACTGATTTCATCCATGTCAAGAAAGGTCCAGGATGTTTTTCTGCCATTGGACGACACGGGGGAGAGCAAGTTCTCAGCTTAGGAATTCGACATGGCACCGAAAACTGCGTCCACCCCGGTATGGTGGACCATTACTTGATGGAAACTCTAGGATTTTATCATGAACATCTCAGACCTGACCGGGATGAATATGTGTACATAATGCAGAGAAACATTAAGGCTCATAGACATCACAATTTCGCGAAACATCAAACTGCTTTATTCAATACAGACGATATTCCTTATGACTATAGCAGCGTTACGCACGGCGATAATTACGATTTTTCTGCCAACGGGAAGAAAACGATTATCCCTAAATATTCCATAATAATTGGTCAGCGGAACGGGCTGAGTGAGGGTGATGTTCGAAAAATTAATCATGTGTACTGCAGTTCTGCCATAGAACGAGTTTCCAACATTTTCTTTCTGATTAATGCCATCACTTTTGTATTTTTCTAAAAATAATAAATTAATCAACACTTGTTGAAAATAAATTCGCTCATTTATTTAAAAAATCGTCTAATCATTTCTAAATTCATTCGATTATGATTGGGAATTAACATGATATATTATAATGTATTGATGTTGATAATGATACCTACTGGAAAACAATGACCTTGGCATATCTTATCTAAAAACGAATAATTCATCAAAGCTTTAAATGCATTGTCTGACGTTGTGTGCTTCAGTTTAAAATTGGTATCTGCTTGACCAACATCAACATTGAATGGTTTATTCTCAAAGACAGACTATATCATCAAGATGCAACGTTTGAAATTGTCTTATATCTTAGCCACTATATCACTAATTGCCACCCTTGGATGGAATGTGTTTGGGGTACCAATACTTTCTACAACAAGTGGTCACGAAAAAAATCCAATATATGGGAAATACTTTGAGGGCGATATGAGATTTAAAATTGGATTCGATCCCAGAAATGGAATCATTGGAGAAGCATTCCGGTGGCCTAATAAAATTGTTCCTTACACAATTTCCGCACGTTTTGGTGAGACGGGAGTATAATTTTCACGCAAATTTTCCATTAACCTTTTTTCAAAGTATAATATAGCGTTTCTTTAAACTTCCTTGTGTACTTTCAGGTCGCAACGAAACGCAAATAATTCTCGGTGCCCTTGCCGAAATTTCCAATAAAACGTGTCTAAAGTTCGTGGAAAGAGTATTGGAGGAGAACTTTGTTTTTATAGAGCGTGGTGAAATCAACTCCGGATGTTGGTCTTTTGTGGGGCTTCAGGGTGGCT
This sequence comes from Zhuqinia jingwanae, assembly GCA_027744095.1. Classification (NCBI taxonomy): domain Eukaryota; kingdom Metazoa; phylum Arthropoda; class Collembola; order Entomobryomorpha; family Paronellidae; genus Zhuqinia; species Zhuqinia jingwanae. Next base: position 7,438 of record JAHZNC010002873.1, read on the forward strand.
TGCAACTTCTCAATTTACAGCCGCCTCCTGGTCCACATTGCATTTGGCATGGCACGGTTGCTCATGAAATGATACATGCCATTGGTTTTTATCACGAGCAATCGAGAACGGATCGGGATGATTACGTGACCATCATGTGGGATAATATTCAACCACAACTGCAGTCCAACTTTGATAGTTATAATCGTTCGATAATTGATTCTCGTGGTGTGCCTTATGATTATCATAGTTTGATGCATTACAATGCTTATGCATTTGCCATTGATCCGAGTAGACCAACAATTGTGCCCAAAATTGATGTGGACATTGGGCAAAACCAAGGTTTAAGTGAAGGTGATGCACAGAAAATTCGTTATATGTACAACTGCTAATAACACAATAGGTCTGTCCTGCTGGTTTTGTTAGTGTTTTTATATATTTATTTAATCTTTTTTTTAAATAAACTCTGAATTATAATTTATCCTATACTATAATTACATTACGTGTAAAAGTGTAAATGAATAATTTGCATAATTTCATCAATGTCGACTACTATTGTCACCAATTGTCGACGTGGAGCGTCGATGTTCCATCCATAATGGACTAACACTAACTTTCCTATGCCTCAGCATGTGTTCGGTTTTTATGAGTTTCATTGTGTAAACTGCGAGACATAACACAATCAGGTACCAAACTATCTGGCCAAGAAGCCACCAGAATGCGTTCTTCAATAAGGGTACTTCTGTTGCTTCACAGATCGTATATTGTAAGCTCCGTATCAGCGTGGCCATAAAGAGGTACAGAACTCCAAAAAGCCCGTATACGTACACCCAAAGTTGATTGTTCTGAAGAAAATGTTATTATTACCATATTTTTTTATTTTTGGCAACATAGTAATAATAATAATAATAATAATAATAATAATAATAATAATAATAATAATAATATTGAATATAGAGCAAACTTTGTGAAAATTCTTACGTTAAATGCCCAAAGGAAAAGGAGCGCGCTGCCAACCGTATATAAAAATTGAGCAAAAAACTCGGTAAAGAGCGACCATTCTATGGAAGATATACAGTAAACCTTTCCAAGAATCCCGTGACTCGGCTCAGAGTCTTGAGAATTGACTATGGCCTTGAACAAAGCTGCTATGCAGAGCATTAGCACAACTACTGCTAAAACCTGAAATGCAAAATAATAATAATTGCAGTGTAGTTTTGCATCTTTCAAGTCAAAATGATGATTATTATTTTATTTTTTAAATAAGCTCACCAAATTAGTTATCACGACATAATGTGCCCACTTAAGGTCTGCTTGTTCCTCCTTTTCTACCGCTCGTCCTCTCCCATCCGAAGATGCACTTGTTCTTTCTGACCTTGTCGCCATTTATTTGTGATCTTTGCTCCTGACGATATTTTTGAACGTTTTATTGCACTTCATGTCCTGCACACTTTTCATCCAGCACTGACCACTCATTAGCATTTACACTCTATTTTAATGTTACTTGTTGTGCCCTGCTATTTAGTAATTACTTTCATTCCGGTAAGACCATCTAACCCCATATTCCTCATATTATATTGGACTTTCATACTTAGCTTTGTTATACAATATGCACACATATAAAATCTTAATCTTAAGTAGCCTCCGGAATTATGTCATAAGGCCATGCCAAGCTCTATACCGATAAAACATAATGGATGGATCATGTAGCCATATATAAATATATACAACTCTAAACTTTCCATGGCCAAACTTTAGCTTTTATTTCATACAATGTTTTTTCACTTCTTTCTACCACGAGCGAGGACGAATTGTAAAAACACATATATCCATATCGAGACTCGGGAGTACAAAATTGCACAAAAAAAAGTCTTTTGTTCCTCTCTGTATATTAAAGCGCTATAAAACGACTCTCTTTTCCACAATCAAATAAAACATGGAACCCCACGCAGTAAATTATGGCGCAGTCCTTGGTCTTACGTCTAGTTTTTCAACGGGTCGATTATACCTTATAATATACCCTTCTGTATATATCCATCATTTTAATTACTCACAAAAATTTTCACTCGCGTTTTCATAAAAATTCTTAATGGACTGCGCCAACTTTGTTACTTTTTAAACTTGGAGTCTTATGAAGGTTTGGAAAGGGACAAGAACACAACAAAGTCGTGGTCTTGACCCGTCACGAAAAGCAAATACCAAATTCCATGTTTTATACCTTTTGCCAACGCGTTTTCATAAAAATTCTTAATGGACTGCGCCAACTTTGTTACTTTTTAAACTTGGAATCTTATGAAGGTTTGGAAAGGGACAAGAACACAACAAAGTCGTGGTCTTGACCCGTCACGAAAAGCAAATACCAAATTCCATGTATTATACTTTTTGATAAGTAATTTTCATGTTTTTTTCTTAAATTAAAAAAAACACTTTAATTACTGCTTTGAATAAAATGATGTAATGAAAAAACACTGGGGAAGGAGGAGCAGCAATTTTTATATCTATCATCTATTGACGCTTGTACAAACTCTACCTTTTCTGTTTTGTAAACCGAAAATGCACTGATTGATGTGACACCATAATGCACTCGAAATAATTGTATAAAACACTGCACTTGAATTTACAGATTTACAGATCCGCTGCGCGCACGGAAGGAAATAAGTTTTTACCACTTGTTAGAACAACTTCTAACATACTACGATTCCAGAAAATGTGCAACATAGCTGTTGTGCACGCACGGTAAGAATTTATGATTTTATATATGTATTTAGGGTTTTATATATTGTGAGTTTAATCGGAATACAAATCAACAACCGGAAGAATTGTACAATGCACAGTATTGAGGTAAATACACCTTAGCGCAATGTGCTCATTCTTATTTTACTATCTTGAAGATTTTGTGCACGATTGAGTGGAAGTAAAAAATTCTAATTCTAGTTTTATTGTTTTGTACCATGTGATGTGAGCGATGTATCGTAGCCACAAAAATGGTGTTGATATACTAAGCAATATAAATTCAATAATATACATACCAAGTTAACTAATCTTCATGCGATAATTTTTTTAATGTAAAATTTTAATAACTCTTCAAGATAACGTTGAGACCGTTAACCTGGTCAGTTAATCTAACAAAACAAACTTGTCTTAGCAAGACCAACTGAACAACATGTAGCAAAAAATGGCGATGAAATTCTTTGCTCACACAATATCCTTTGAAATATATTTTTGGGGTAATATGAAATTTGTCGAAGGTACGATCACCGAATAAACATGTTTGTTGAGAAACTACAAGAAAGTGATTTCATAAAGAGAGAAACTTCACGCAAACTTTTCATTGACTACTTCATTCACGAAAATTCCCTATAATAAAACATAGCTCGTTAGCGTCAATACTTCAAATATTTTTGGCTTTACAAGAAAGCGCAAATCATCCTCAAACTCTTTTCAAGTCAATATTCGCTATTGTAAAACTTTGAATCCTGCTTCGAAAGGGTATCCAAGGATGAAAGGTAAGGTGAAAGCAGCTCCGGAAGTTGGTCTGCGGTGGGGGTTTCAGGGTGACATGCAAGCCCTAAATTTACAGCCCCTTCATGCATGGTGCTCATTGTATTTGGCATGATACAATTTTTTATACACACCATTGAATTTTATCACGAACAGGAATAGTAATTAAACAATTCAGGTCGATTTTCATGTTGGACCTCGGTTATTAAATCATGATTAAAATGATACAAAAAAAACAAAGAAAAAGTTTAAAAAGCGTATTAAGCCATTGCCAATACCTCCTAATTACAAGTGAGGAACAATTTGATTATAAAGGCGGTTATCTTAATCACAGTTAGAATTTGCCATTCATTATTGTTGTATTACGTCCAAAATTGATGTTCGACATGGAGGTCAAGGTGGAAAGTGCCAAAAAATCATTTCATGTATAGTTTTGTTAACTCGGTTTATGTTTACAAACATTTTGTCATTTTAATTTTGATTAACTTTAATTTCTACTTTTATCATAATACATATTGACAAATGGAGGATTTAATATTTTTCCTCTGGCGGAGGAGTAGCTTTTCGCTCCATATCTTCTATTTCCTCTGTTTGTATCCATTTCATCATGGCAGCTACAAGGCTCAGCACAAGCCAGTACCAGAATAACTGACAAACAAGCCAAATGAATGTGAGCTTAAAAAGAGGTGGTAAAACATGGCGCACCTTTCCTGGGCTGTTTGGAGCGTCTCGTTTTTCGCAGATTACAAATTGTGCGGAGCGAATCATTGCAGCAATGACGAAGGACAACATTCCACAAAGTAGGTATACATAGCACAAAACTTTGTGATTCTGAAAAAAACATTTGTATGTTAATTTTCACCTGTTTAATTTCAAAATGCTATACAAAAGCTAGTATGCTATACAAACTTTCGTTTCACCTTAAGTGCTCCAATTAAAAGTAGAATACTGCCAACCGTGTATATGAGTTGAGCAGTGAACTCGATCAGCAGGGACCACTGTATGAAAGACGGACAATAAAGCTTTCCAGGTAGTCCATAATTTGGTTTGGAGTCAGGGGGACTTTGAGTAACGGCAGTTGTTGTTATAAAGAAAAATGCCAGGATTGTCAGTAAGACAGGCACTGATAAAATCTGAAATATAATAAATTAATGTTTTTTGCTTCTTGAACTACGAATTTTCATATTTTAAATGCCTGCTATTTGTTGTATAGGCTCACCAAATTAACCAAAATCACTGCAAAGTGTGGCCACTTAATCCCTTCGTCTACTTGAAAGAGAACTGCGGTGGAACTTTGTGCGGAATCAATTTCGACCTCGTCAATAATTTTTCCTCTCTCATCCGGAGATATGCTTGCTTTTCTTGTCATTTTGTTATCTTTGGCGGATGGGATGTGTTTTTATGTTTGGTTGGACTATATGTCCAACAACACCACCGTTCCAATACTGACTGGCGCTTGTAACATCTTGGGGTCACTGGTCGTGTGGCCACCTACTTCCATACTATTTTATTCATAATATACCTTCACATTGTTTTATTTTTTCTATGCACCTTTACCACACAAGCATACAATCAACAAAGTAGTCTGCAAAATGTATGTCATCATGCCATATATACATAACATACTACGCTAAGCTATTGATATAAAAAATGTACATATACCTACACATTTCCTATATATGTAGGTAATAATAAGCCTGCATACATACTAACTTCAACTAGTTCCAACTCCTTCAGTCTGAATTTCATGCAATGCTTTCATTTCCTGTTAAAATAAAAGGGTGCTACTACCACAAGCGTGACGAATTTCATTATTTGTAAAAGCTCATACAGACTCATATCCAGCAGAGTAAGTAGGACAATTGTCAACAAAATATTTTGCTATGTATTTACATATGTATTTTGTTTATTGCTGCGACACGCAATACCTCCATTTTCCATGAACACATGGAACACTACGCATTAAATTACTTCCGACAGTCCCTATTTTTCTGAGGGAGCAGTGATTTAACGGGTTGTTTATATTCAAGTATGTCCATAATTTTTTATTGTAAAATTTGCTCACACGAGTTCATGCTAATATTTATTACACTTGCACCTTCAGTGTTCCCTTTAACTTTTCTGAGTCACAAAAATGGTGATTGTGTATACTTTTGTAGTGAGTAAAGAAGCGATTCTTCTGACCCGTCACGAAATGCAAATTACATATATTCAAATTTCTGCCCCAACACTAATGTGTTTTTTATAAAATGAAAAACAAAGCCACCACATTGCATGCATGAACTCAGACAAAGAAAATTTTGTACATAAACTAGAAAAACACAAAGAGAAGCAAGAGGAAGAGAACCAGTCACTTTTTGTTTCCTGTGTACTTTTTCTTGGTTTACAAGTCACATGATTCTGTATTGATGTGTTTACTGCGTTTATGATGCAAAAATGACTCGAAATTTATTAATCAAATAGGTATTATGTATTAATTGAAAAATATTTAATCATTCTGTTTCATGCTATTAAATTGCTAAATGATGATTTAAAAAAATTCTATTTAGAAAGTGAATGAATATGCTTCTGAACGATTTTTTTCCTATTTTTTAGGATTCTGAAGTTATTGCATAATATATACATACATCGGTCGCAAAAATTTACTGCAAAAACATGGGTGGCTAATAACCAATATTTAATGCATGTAGTCTGATTAATGAGCTATACAATACAAGATGCATGCAAACTGCTTTTTATTCATAAAACAAGAAAAATAGAAGTGAAAAATATTTGTAGATAAAGACAGTGAAAGTATATTTGTTTTGGAATATTTCAATTTTTTACATAGAATGAATAGAGTATATTTACGTATATAATAGTTATATATTCATTGTATAAGAATATTTAAAAGACTTAAAGTTATTTCTTTTAAATATTATCTTGGCATGTGTATCACTTTTAACGCTTCTCCAAAGTCACGTGCAATCCATTTCCCGGTCTAGTAATGAGCTCACTGAGAATTTCAACATCTTCCCTCTTCATGGCTGCTTTCAAACGAAAATTCCTAAAAATGGTAGAGAGCATAACCTTTTCTTCCATGAGTGCAAATTTTTGTCCAATACAGTTGCGTGGTCCAGCCGAGAATGGTAAATATGCAAATGGATGTCTTCCTTGTACATTTTCTGGGAGAAACCTATCAGGGTCAAATTTTTCCGGGTCTGGAAAAACTTTTGGGTCCCTATGCAATAAATAAACGTGAATGAAAACGGAACATCCAACAGGTATCACAGCGTTACTGTCCAATTCCAAGTCCTTTGTGATCCGCCTGCCAAAAAATGGCACACTTGGGTATATACGAAGCCCCTCTTTGATGCAGGATTCCAGGTATTTCATTTTTGTCAAATCAGTCGTGGTTACGTCACGTGTACGGTCGTCTCCAAAAATGGAGTCTAGCTCCTCATGAACCTTCTTTTGTATTTCTGGATGGCAAGCTAGTAGAAACGTGGTCCAACTTGCACCAGCTGAAGTTGTGTCGTGACCTTCAAACATGAATGTATCCGTTTCCTCCCGAATATTCTTGTCTGTTAAAGTAGGATCAGTTTCTTGTGCATCCAACAGCAAGTCCAAAAATGCCTGCCTCTTTTTCCCACCTCTCAGGTAAATGTCGTCCTCTTCTTTTGTTGTTTCATTTTTTGGGGCATTCTCCTTTGTCTGATTTTTCCTTTCCTGTTTCTTTTCTAGGATGACATTATCCGTAAACCCGTGTAAAATTTTGAGATTTCGTGCTTCCGTCTGGCCTGTGGGGGAAAGATTCCACAAAAAATCCAGGTAAAGCCATGGTCTCAACACCCGATATAGAAAGGTTTCACTCATTTTTGAGTTTGGGATGACAAGATCTTTTCCATATCCAATGCATTCGCAATTACTACATATGGCTGTATACCCATCCAAACTTTGTAACGGTAGCCGTAGGCGTCGATGAACCGTTGGAAAGTTTTCAGCACATCTGCAAGTAATAATAAAAACGATGCCATACATAAGGATACATACACATGTTCAAAACTGTTGCATTGCTACCTTTTCGTCCATCACCGAATTCCAAGGCATTTCCTAGCAGTGGTAAGGCAGGGGGTCCGTCAAATGCTTTTAGCTTTTTCAGAAATTTTACCCACTTCGGAATCTTGGTGAGAGCCACGTAGCTTATCACTGCTACCAATATTAACCGAATCCAAGTCATTTCAACGGCTGACTATTGAAGATCCTGGATAAAGTAACTTTTATATTTCAATTCATCAATTGCAAACAAATAGTTCAAAAAAATGTCAAGAGAGAGATTATATTCATGTATCTCATTTGCTGTAATCTAATCACATTGGAACGTGCACATAATCAAGCAAATCAAACTATG
>JAHZNC010002874.1:0-17053 GCA_027744095.1 Zhuqinia jingwanae
GCAATCACATTGAGTATCATAATGCCCAATCCTTTTTATCTGAACAGCTTACCACCCACCTGTTCATCACACTGTAATATGTATTTACTCTTGACGGTGATGCGATGATCCGATTATATGATAATGGCCTTAAACTATCTTTATTGCTGTTATTACTGCAACTTTAAAAAAATTGCTGCATGGCAAGCGCAGCGTGCACAACAAGTATAATATCATGAATATCAGCATCAGCCATCAACAATTGGCAATTTTGGTCACAATTCACAAAGGCTCAAAAAGTTAAATGACCCGTTCATTCATTTTACAAAACAAACGAAAAAACTATGCGTAGCGTGTAGTAGCATACCTAATATTTACATACACTAAAACTTGTCATTATCATGCGTGCACCCATTTAGTTAATTAGCAGCCCAGTCAAAAAAAAAACATGTTAAACATGCACCTGACGTGAAGAAGACAAAGGAGTGTCTGTTTTCCACTTCTCTGTAGTACATCGATAACTCCAATAATAACAATTTAACTAACGTGACATTTATTTGTCAAGTCGTCTGTGCAAAGTCTGTTTGAGCTACTGCACACTTAAATTGTTGAATTGCGCGATTTTGGGGGGAGCCCTTCAATTTTCAAATTAATTAGCATAAGTCGTCTTCTTTCACAACTGCATTTTTCAAAACAATTTTTTTTTGCTAGCGTGTAGAACCGAAATACCTTTTCTAATCAAGATTGTTTGCTTGCTTGATGTGTTGCGGGGATGATGAAGATTTATTGATAATCCTTCAAGACAACGTGATAATGGAAAAGAGGTTGGTGTTTTATGACTTTGTTAGCTATCCCATTTTCACGCAATTGCCATTACAAATCTATGCATCTATACAATCTACTGTGTGGGGCGCACAATAAATAAATTTAATTATATTTAGTGGACAGATTATTACATACTAATTGTAAATTATTTTCTCTGTCTGCAGCAGCCACTCGTCTGCGTCTGTTCAAATTTATTTTAAAGGATAATAATAATAATAATAATAATAATAATAATTCATTCTTTCAAAATGTTCCCACCTTTACACCCATTTACACCTTCTAAAACAAAAGTAAAAGGATTGTAATAATTACATATTACTTGGGCGAAAAAACAGCCCCAATTGGCCATTATTGTCAGCTGGCTTAAGTGATTCTTCAAGTACCTCCAAATATTTCTTACTTCACACTAGCATTATCATCGTTCAACCCTTAATTCGAGTTTGTTAATTAGACGAGTCCCCTCCTGAGAGAGCTGAGGAAAATTCTCTAGAACGAACGTAAAGTAACGCAATGCGAGCTAATGCGAAAACCAGCACCGCCGGTAAATTTCGAAATATGTGCCTGCCTACTACCAATCACTCAGAAAGATGCGTTTTTTTGTTTTATTATTTGAATGAGTAGGTATGTGTACAAGTCCTTTGTGATTACGTTACAGGGTACAAACTTTAAAATCCCACTACTCGAATTGCTTTTATACAAGACACATGAGCAAATGAACATGAGCCGAAAATCGTCGAGTGAAATAGTTTTCGCACTGGCGTATTTTTTTTTATATCATTGCTGCTCATCTTTTGTGTTTGTTGAGTTGTGTTGCTGTGATTTGTGACTGAGAATGCTCATGTTTTATATTATGTTTAACTGATACACTTGTTAAAAGATAGCTTTTGAACACAATAATGAAAAAAAGTGAATGGGACAACGACGACAACATGAGTATCATCATCATGAGACCTACCCCAATAAGATAAGAATAAAAGTAGTTATCTAGATATGACAATAATACGAGTATGTATCGGTGCGTATGTAATAATGCTAAAATAGCAAATGCATTATTTATATTCACAGCCACACCAACTTGTTTACGTATTTTCTGCATCATGTAGAAAACCCCCAGCAGAGTCGAGAGAAATTGCATTCAATTTGTTTTGTTTTTAATTCAGTCAAGTCAGTACACATTTACTTATAGCTTCACGGGATAATTTATGGTTTTTATGAATAGAGGGTACATGCCACAAATCAAACCCATTTTCATTTTTATTCATCAACTACCCCCACGCATTTTTGCGTCAACCCATTTTATTTTCTTGATGAAAATATTCAATATTACAGTACGTCAAAAAGCAAGTGTTGTTACAACGTTTTATATTTAATTTTTCTCAACACTGCTCGTCTCGTTATAATATGCACTCGAGATCGACTTGTTGGTGAATAATATACACACTTGCTTTAAAAATGCATTTTGGCTATTGTCTCTCTGCAAGCTTCAAGATTTTAAAATGTCTTCGACAAGCAAATCAATAAACAAAAGGAACTGCATTTTAGGCCTTATGTCCTTGAATTGTTTGTACGGATATCATGATGATAATAATGATGATGATGACAAATTGTGCCATACCGTCGTGTACAACGATGATTGTTTCACAAAGTTTTCATTGTTTGCTTGAAAGACAAGAAACAGGCTATACGCACGTTAGAATTTACAAATGTATTTTTACATTTTTATTTATCACGCTTTTAACAAAATCAATACAATTATACCAATAAAAATTTGCTGTGGTTTATAAGCTTTCGTCAAGCTTTGTTGATTTCTTGTGTGAATATTTCAATAGGTAGTATGTGACGCAAGTTATGTACCATTAAAACACGAGTGAAATATAAATCTAGACAGATAAATGAAATCATTGCACTGTTTCAGAGAAAAAGTCCTAACTGCAAACACGAGGCAATCATTTGACGTGCGTGAAATTCAAAATGTTACGGTAGAAGTATGCCGTGAAGACATATAGCACGCGTAAATCTTTAAAGAAATGCGTTAATATTTCGTTACGTATGTACATGAGATGTGACGACATGTATTCTACACCGCACTGTATGCCAAACAAAGTAAAAACAGTGATTTGTTATTATTATTATTATTTTACTAAATTTTATTCTTCATCTTTTACTTCCAGGTTGACCCAAACGCTTTCGACGATTTTGACGATCCCCTCCCTGCTGCCGTTGCAGATGGTGATTCAGCACCTCCGTACAATCTATACATTCCACCACGTACACATGGTGGCAAGCGCAAGAAATCAAAAAATCGTCGCCGTCACTCTGACACCATTTGGACAATAGTTTCAGAGCAGGAGAATAGTCAACATCAGCAGCATCCACATTTTGCAACCACAACAAAACCCAGTAGTAGTGGCAAGCATAAGAGCAAGTCGAAATCACTAGGAAGTTCATCAAAAGATAAGGACAAGGAAACTTGCAAGCACAAGGAAGGTGGAAAGAAAAGTAAAAAGAAGCACGGTAAAGATAACACACCGGCTTCTTTCTTGGATAACCCCATTTTCGAAACTGGGCTTCAAAATTGGACGCTACCAAGAGCAGAGTTGTGGTGTCGGGATCCCCAATGTCAAATTAACGTTCAACTGTGGAATAACTATTGTCAGTCGCATCAAACAGAGCTAACTCAACTTCAAGTGCAAGAACTTTTAGAAGGCTTTTAGCAGAAGGTCCTCTGCCACCGGATCTTCCAGCTCCTGCAACTCTTTCTCGAAGACAGAGACTATCCACCATTTCTCAAATTTTTGACGATACCAACGGTGCTAATAACGGTCACAGTAGTAGCAATCAAGGGTGCAGTCACCCGTTTCACCATCAACAACAGCAACAACAACAACAGAGCGAAGAGGAGGAGGGTTACTACTCTCACCAATATGGAAACATGCATATCAACATGAGCATAGGAGCCTCCATGAATAACCTTAATGGTCACCATCCCCACTCCCATCACCAAGACTCTGGAGTGGGGACTCCCTCTCCTTCTACCTCCAAAAATAACATTATTCCCACCGCAATACCTCGGTCTTCCGGTGGATCCAGTGCCAAAACTGCTTCCACAGCAGTTACATCTTCCTCCTCTAGTGGCGGAGGAACTAAAGTCAAATCCTCCCGACATGCAGAAGATGCAGAAGGATCTAGTGGAGGAGGTTCCACCAGAGACAACTATGGAGGATCGACTTCTTCGTCTTCTAGTAGTTCATCCTCCTCAGGAGAAGTCAGTTCAGGATCCACCTTTGTTACCGGGTTCGACTCGTCAGAGAGTCGTGGGAGTAGTGTACCATCATCTTTGAATAAGCCCCCACATCCAGCTCTACTGGATCCCAGCAATAATAGCAAACACAATAGCAGTAGCAACAATCACCATCATAGTAATCATCATCGAAGTAGCAAATCCAATGGTGATAATAATCAACATACACAGACGGTGGCAACAACGGCCGCCAGTGGTTTTCCTTCAGTACCTTATCTACCGGTAAGTACTCACAATTAAATAATAAATAAAAATACGTATGCAATTTTGATTATTATAGTTTCCAATTCTATTCAAAATCAAACAAGGTTTGTGGTTTTGTACTTACACGAACACACCAAAAGGCATTTTGCAAGGCTTTCGTCAATGAGCAAGCAGTGAAGTTTAAGGCTTGACTTATCTTCCCTCGTAATCGTCGCCATTTATGGCAAAAAATCACTATAAATGGGAAGATGGCTTCGTACACAACAAAATAAGCATGTTGACGATGACATTTCAATTCAAAGTCATCCTAGAAATTTCACATTGAAATTTAGATAGGTAGATAGAAGGGCTATGTATATATTGTATATGCATACATATAATGTAGTTGTTTAGTTAAAACTCATATGTTGTCATTATATGTCTAACGTGTAGGTACTTATCGTAATTTGTAATTAACGAGGTTTTATGGAAATTATTACGGAATTCAATGTTGACTTTTTTGCAGATATACATGTATAATGTATGTATATATACCCAACCTTTTAATTTTAGAAGTCGTTCCTTTAACATTTTTGTACAACTCGCTGCATGACAAACAAACAATGAACATTTTATATAATAAATAAATGTTGCATCATGCATATTTCATTGTCAATTGTTGAGCAGGAGTATAGATGAATGAGACAAATGACATAAACATTAAACCATTACTTGACTTTTGGTTTACTTTTTACCATTTTCAATTTCAAATGTGCCTACAGGCTATAAAAATGCATTGCATTGTTGCTGCTCCTATATTGAATGAGTATTAGACCTTTACATAACACGACACATGCACATTTTAAGTACGTAATTTAATATTGTTTTTAAATGTACAATGTGAATTGAATGTGATCATCTTCATTTTTCTTCTATGTTTGTATAGTAGTAGTAGGTAGGTAGTATTTATCATCATCATCATGATGTTAATTTGTAGTGAGTATACTTGACACCATTCTCACACTAATAGAGAAATGAAGTTTTTAAGGTGACTATCAAATAACACAATAAAAATTTATTATTTAACAGAAATACAAAGTTGTATGGATAGAGTGTTCCACTACACATATTTTATAACTACAGTATAACAGGAATTTTTTCTTAATTAGTGCTTGTGAGGTTTTATGGTATCTTTTTTCTAGCGAAGGCGGAGTTGTCTACATGTAGTCTTATGCAAGTTGAATTAAATAACCTGAACCAAAATAAACTCAAGTTAAGTTTAGAAATGGTTACAGGTAAGGATTTGCCATATTGTAGCCAAGTACAGTAGTTGTAGTAGTAATTTAGGTGTCACTTGTCACATAATATGCCCCTTTCACCTTCATTTTCATAATTATTTAGTTGAACCCACGGCCACGCCAAAACCCATTGGTCAGTATAGCAGGTACCTAACTACAGAATATACAATAATGTACATACATTAAGCATAACAGAAAAAGAGGAAAGTAGAAAATGAGGACTGTGAAAGCAAAGTATGTCATAATTAAGTATTTAAAAAATAATAATAATGTCATTTATTAACTTTGCAGTTGAACCTTTATTGAAATGGGCAAAAATATGAAATGTAAAGGGAAACAACATATTATGATAGAGTTAACATACTATTCCATTTTTTAAATCATGTCAAGCAAAAAAAAAGGCTGATGCCGTCACTGAACTATGAAAAATAAAAATCTCGAGTTCAAGTTCAACATTTTTTCAATGTGCTTTTTACCCGCCTGCTTTTCGTACGAACTCCCTGACGTAATTTCAAACACATTAAACTATTTTTACTGCACAATAAATGGCAAAGTTTTCGCAGAAATGTTTTTCGTTAGTTTTGTAACCAGTATGTATATACTCATGCATCATATATTCTCATCTCAGAAATTATTATTGTTATTATTTCCCTTGCAAGCAGAGGGTAATGAAAAAAAATGAATAAATAGGTGCGAGGATAACTTTTGACCATCAAAAACATCCTAGTATGTTATGTAGTGGCTCAAAGATTATCTGTTATCTCACAAGTTTTCCCACGATAGTGAAAATGTATATACATACTACTATATACGAATAATTATTGTGGTCAACGCTTATCAATTCGCTTAATTTTGCTAGGTTATCCAGTATATTCCAGTACGTGTTATTTTTGTAAATGTTGGTTAGTATGCGGAAAGTTGATGATTGGAGCTTACTGGTGACCACCAAACTTGTTAGCCTTATTATTATTACCAGATGCATCATGGCAACCTGAGGCAAAAACATATTTACAAACAAGACGGTGGTGGTGGTTAGAAATAATAAAGCGTACCAACAACAAGGCTACATCATTTATCAAGAGAATGCGATTTCAGCGTGCGTTACGTACACATCCAGTTTGCAATGAAAGTTAAAATAAGTATTTTGTTTGTTAGTTTGTCAATAGTAGTGAATCGGGTTGGTTGGCTGAACTAATTGCATGTAATTTTTTTAACATCATCACATCATATTCAATCTTTCCAGATATATGAGAATTAAAACATTAAAAGGAAGTTGAATTAGGTATGTGTCTTCGTAGTCGAGCCATTTTAAGCAGTAGTAATACCGCACCAGGTTTCATCTTTGCTTGCTTCATTTTTTTAATAAAGAAGGACAAACGCAATGAATGACGGACGCGTTCATTACCTCTCCAACAATGATGTATGCACGTTTATACCCACTATACATGTTGCATTCTGAGAAAAAATCTACTTTTACAGTCCATCGTACATTCAAGTAATGGCTTATATGTATGCAATATTGAATTTTCCAACCAATTTACAATTACAATTATGTAACCAACCACAAGCATAAGAAATATTACAAACTAAAAACTTGACTGCCCCTAGGTAATCTCATTTGATTCCTGAAGAATGTGAGAAATTGCATGTACTTTGATAATACACCTTTTTTGTGTGCAAGGTTGTTTCATGAACTTCACACAAATTTTCCACGAAAATGGATTTGAGCTTTTCATAAAATTATTTTGCCATAAAAAATACTTAAATAAAAATCAATCAATCATAAAATTTATGTGCTTTTAAATGCACGCTACACTTTTTATATACATGCGATTATATTTCATACTTCCTTTCATTTTTTTAGACTGGATACCGGAAGCCAGGTATTTGCCCGAGTTGTAATGGTCTGGTGCCTCCGCCCTCGTCAACAAATCACCATTTGATCCCCGTGGATCCTATACTAAGCGCCGCTGGTCTTGGAGGTCCTGCTGACGCCACTACACTAGGACTACCTCATCATCATCACCATGCCGCGTCATCCCATCAATATCACCACAACATCACCTCAGCTTCCAATGTAAACGCAAACAAGTCTGACAATGCATTTTGGAATTTCTCAAAATTCCAACATCCTCTTCAAAGGGATCATTCGTTTCATTCTGTCGGTAAGTCTCTCGGGTTAAGCCACTGCACGCATCATCATTAACATGATCATAAACTGTTAAATTTATTTATATCGAGAATGTTACGCAAAACGCCGGAAATTCCTTGAAACAAATATTCTCTTCGCCCTGATAGCTAAAGATGATATGACGATGATGATTATGTGGCTTGTAGGTACCAAATTTAGGTTTAAAAAAAAGTTTTTGTAACGCAAGTAATTTTTGAGCAAAAGTGTGAATTCTTTTTATAAGCGAGCCTATCAACACAACAGCGAAAAACATTAGCGCGTCGTGATATGATACTATATTACTATTATTATATTATGGTTTGATGGTGATGACTGCCAACAAAGCTTCAAGCTTTCAACATTTTTTTTTCTTCGCCAAAACGTAATATTGTAATGACAATGACCTTCGTGTTAGCTAAACACATGTACAAAACCAACACAATTTTTATTCCCTGTTCCCTGACCACACTGCGCCTCGCTTCTGCTGTTACTAATGATAAGCGCTCCAATAATTCACTCAAAATTGCAAACAATAGCAGCATGAAAAATGTCAAAAAATGTTAAAATATTTTCTCTCATAAATAAGTTTTTTTTACATTTTCTTATACATAAACTAAAAAGAAATATGCAGAAAATATGTTAAGCCTAAATTTGGATTTTGCTGCGTTTCCTTCCTTCGTGATTCACAATATTATTGATTGTACACTAGCATCACATCATTATCATCATCATGGCTCATTTTTCAAATAAGGAAATTGTTTCGTTTTACTTTACAACATAACAACTTACTCTTTAACTCTATTAATAAAATTATCGCTTTTTGTCAGTCAAAATTATCACGACTTTTTTGAAAAACATAATATTTCATGATGATGATGCTCATATTCACATTATAGACCACGTTGTTTGTTGAGCAAAGATGAATTTATCATCGTCAAAAAACTAACCATCACAAAGATGAGACACGTTACCTTGCATTTAATTCAGATGCAGGGACAAGCCAACAACGACAAGAAGAAAATGTGTGTGTGCCTTCATTGGCATTTTTTTTTCCTTCCTTTTTCCTTCATTCAATACAAATTAATAAGGAGCATGAAAATATGTAGGAATATGCATCTAAAAATAAGGATATCGTTCGTTAAAAATCAGGAAACTTCAAAAATTATCATTATCTCCTCCAAGTTAATTCTGTAGGACACCAAGCATCGCGTCACCACAAAAAGCGCCAACCACCGCCATGCATGCCATGTCCAATTTTGTATCTGTTTGTAGAGGGAACGAAATTATTAATGAGGATGGTTTGCTTGAAAAAGTGACGTCGGTGCTTATCGCGATCTTGAAACTTGTCAAATGAAACTTTAAAAGCTTCCCTCGATAATTATGTTTAATGCATTCTTGATGACGATGGCAATATTATTAATATAAAATACTATGAAAGGGGAGATAATGTGTAAAATACGGATTTTCTTTCTTTTGACGAAGATTTTAATTTTAACACGAAAAAAAATGCTGTCCTGACTACGTTGAGACTTTAGACTACCATAAGACTTGACTGACATATTTTAAGGTCAGATTTGCAATGTTGATAGATCAAAATAACTGTTTTTTTTTGTCAAAGTCAAACAAAATTTATTTTATGTTTTACGATAATAACTTGAGGAATGCAATGTGTTTATGAAATGAAGCGACAAATGAAAGAGAAAAGAAGTTTACGAAAAAAAAAGTTTCATGATGGGACATGTATGGTCAAACAGTCACACTACTACTGCTTACAGTACGCACGCATGACGCATATTATAATGCAATAACGTATTATTGAGTATATAAAAAAAGTATGAACAAATAGTAAGCACCATTCACCATTGTTAAGCACCTCTATGCTTACATTGCAGAGTGGAGAATAAACTATGTTAATTCAATTTACCTTAAATAAGTCCCAAGGGTAAATTCTTTTCGTAAAAAAGGAGGACTTATTGCTAATAATAATGAACAACAAATAATATCATATCACAACAACATAAAACGCAACAATAAAAAATATCCCCAAAAATTAAATGTCAAAAATAAACACTTTATGATTATGAAATGACGGGATAACTTATAATAACGTAATATTATGAAGCATTTAACACAAAAGAGTTAAAAGTTAACTAACTCTTCTGGATGTATATATATTTGCGTGACTAATACTTTTTGGTCAAATACGCTGGGCTTGAGGACGAATGCTAAGTCTGTCTCATTCACTTCCATTCTCATTGTTACTTTTCTGATGAACCTTTTACTGAATCAAAGGTTAAAAGTTATTATTGCATTTAAAAGGTCAAGTAATTGGGTATAGAATTCTAGTTGTATGGAATCGATCTGTCTGTATTCAATTAACTTGCAACAGAATTTATGAATCAATAATTTATGTAAGTAATTCTTCTGTTTTAATAAATTAGCAATTTCCATGTTTTACTTTCCCTTTCCACAGGAGGCTTTACCCTGAACGGACAGTACAATACGCAAGTGAAGAAGAGGCGCATGGTGAAATTTTGTTCCAGTCATAAAATAGCTTTGGTTGTGTCTACTTTCTCCCTGATGGTCACCATAGGACTAATAATCACACTCATTCTTATGAAAAGTAAGTCAATAAGAAAAATGTCGCAGCAAAAAAGTACTGACGTTTTATTCCTCTAGGCAACTGTGTCATGTTTCTTTTGTAAAATTTTCAGAACGAGGAATGATGGACACGATGGACAAAATGTCATAATTCCAAGAAAACCGGATCCTACTACGAATATATTCTGCAACACTTTTGGGGGTATTTTAGTCTACTTCTACTGATATAACTTTACAAAGTAATACATACACAAATATTCCTATTATATAAATACATTATATGTAAACATTTTAAACATACGGTTAAACATAAAAATAGCATGACAAATGATGACATCAGTATAATCTGTCCGCACACCATATAAAAAACGTTCATCCTTCAAACAATCTTCAAACTTGCTCCAACCAAATCAAGTGCCTTTTAAACTAAACGGTTTTTTATAGTCAAAGAAATTTAACTCAACTCACATACTCACATTCCTTCGTCTTTTTTTATTTGATCTTAATGCTACTCTTGACCAACACAACAAAGTACCTTTGTATTCAACAACCGCATCACGAGACAAAAATATGGATTGAGTAATTCTGCATAAAAGGTGCAATCATCAGAATCAGCGTCCATAGTAGACCAGCTCACAAAGCGACAGCAGCACGCACACACATGCATTTTATTTTATAACAAATCATCAGTAAAGCAAAAAGCGATTATTCAATCATCATCCTCGTCGTACGTACGTATATGCCTAATAATTTTTTTTAACAAGACAGGGAGCAGCAAGAGTGCAAATATTACTCATTGTAATCAGTGATCACTCTAGTAGATATAGTGCTTTTCAATTTATTTTACTACTACGAATATTATGAGTATAGGTATATGAGATCTTTTCATCTTTTACATTCAACATCTTTGCTAGTTTAGTAGTTGTTTTGTTGCAATAATGCAACTCATTAACATATTTATATACAACACACCATACCATATAGTACATTTACAGGTATGTAGTTTTACTCAATTCGATCAACAATGATGATGATGATGAGATGAAAATCATGATACCTACAAACATGACACCAACAACAACGAACGGCGAGTGCCTCTTAAATGATTTAATTTGTGATTTATTATTTATTACAATATCTACCTTGCCATTGCATTTTGTTCTCGCTAACGTTGATTATTGTTGATGGCGATAATGAAAACGACATAGAGGCTAAAAAAATACAAATATATAAAGCTTAAATGAAAGGTTCGCTCATTTTTTTCTTTTCTTCCAAGATTAAGTTCAATGTTCAAGTCATCGTGAAAATCGTGTGCCATGCTGTTGTAACAGACTTTACTAGCATCAAACCTGTCTTGTTATTATATATCGCTTTAATTCTATGATCATAAAATAATCTTCTTGAGTAGATTGTGTTAAATTGACTTGAGTAAAAATTGATGATATTGATCAGACAGATTATGTCATTGATTTTGACAAAAGATTAAGTTATAAGTTCATATTAAGAACATTATGTGTTTTAAGCATACATGTACAATGCATATATTTGTTTTGTATTTTATTGCAGATGGAGAACTGACTGATAAAGATGCATGAAAAGAAAATCAGACTGCTTTATCATCGGGATGTAAATTTAATCACGACACTACCAACATTTTGAGGAGAACAAAGGGGATGAACAGAGTTCAAGAAATCGTCTAAAAATCAGTCTTTTTCTGGTGTATTTTTGGACTGCACAACACAACAGTAATTACTGCAACACCAATAAATTTTAGCAATATACACGTAGGTAGTAGGACTAATAAATAAATTTAGCACTACTGCGACCACAATTTTTTACCATTTCTATATTTATATATGTACAAAAATAATATATCTACTTCTGCAACTTTTTGTATTTTATGTTATTTGGTAGTTTGTTCCATACGATATATTATTAATATGATTAGGCAGACTCCTTCTTAATTTAAACAATGACATTTTTCTTTTTTTACAAATTAATTTAAGACAGGTTTCTTTTTGCCCTACACTTTGAACTTCATACATCATATAAAACTACATAGTATATTCTTTTTCAAGAGCAGTGAAAAATTTAATTGAAATGTGGATCATTTTATTTTAACTTTATGGTGATGTATCAGTATCAGTCTCGTAAAACAAACAAACAAACAAACAAACAAAAAAAATTAAAACAAACAAGAGAAATAATTTTCTCGACTTATTATTATTATTATTATTAAAGTATTATTCAATTAATAATGCAATCAAAACTTAAAAAGACTCTACCCTTTTTTATTTTTTTATTAAGAAAAAAGGTAGTAGGTATATTTTAAGTTTTATTTAAAAAGAAGAAGTTAATGATGAAATCCTACAACAACGCGAACAGGTATTCGTCGCACTATATTGCATTATATGATGTACTTCTATTTACAACAAATTATATGGATGCACATCTTAAAATAGCAAGTTAAGTAAAATGTACCTTTTAAAGTATTTAATATGATGTTTTGTAGGAAAATAAATGAGGGATATTGTCCCTCCAATAAAATGGAAACTTAAAAATTATGCGCTAATAAAAAATCATTTTGATAAGATGATAAATAAACTTGCGTGATAATGATGAAGGATAATCAGAAGAAGGCGTTTTCTAATTTTGGCTTGGCGTGAAGGAGAGGTTTTTATGGTTTTGCTGCTTACAGTTGCCGTACAAAATTATAAAATGCATTTTTTTTGTTTGCGATAATGCAGATAAACGTGTGGATTCTTTTTTTGCTAAAAAGGAGAACTGAGAAGAGAAATTCTATTTAGCCTGGAGGAACCTATTAACTCATGCATTATGCACGCAACGTTGCATCATCACATCATCATAATATCATCTCAAACAACATACTTACAATTACAACTTATATCATATCCAAGTATAATATCCAAACGCGAAAGTGCATAATATTCATTTCCAATAAAACAGCTTATACGGCTTGCAGAGAGTTTTTCTTGATGCATTTTTCATCGATGACCTTGAAACGTAAATGCTTACTAAAATAAGGCATAAATCTATGAAAAATTTGATGGCAATAAGTGACTTGTAACTTCGTAGCCATGATTTATATAGGTAAATTATTAATTCCGGCTGTATCGTCACTCGTCAGTGATTGATTTGAAAACCTTCCAGACGAGGATTAAAGGCAATAGTGCTATTAAACTATTTAAACACATACCTCAATTTCCTGAAGCGACTGAGTCCATCTGTAGTTTGGTAAATCACATCCGTTGCCTGCATTTGGCTTAACCTTATCTTTGTCTGTGAATAAAGATGCAAAATTCATTCATCATTAACTATCCGGATATTAGCAACAATAAAATTATTGTATTTCGAAAGTACATTTACCTTTCTCATCCTCGTCGTCGTCATCACCATCGGCACTTTTACTCTCAGACGAATTCTCTTTTGATGGCCCATCACGGTCCCCTCGATCTTCTGGCTTGGAAGTTCCTGAATTCTTAGCATCAAGTTCCCTCTGAAGTTTTTCTGCTTCTTCATCAGTAAGTTCTTGAATACTGGAAGCCGCAATCTCGGCTTGTTGTTGTTGTTGGGACTCCTTTTCTAATTTTTGCCTTTCTTTCTCTGCCCTAGCTTTGTGTTTCCTATCAGCTTCCTCCATTTCTTTCTTCTTTTTCTTTTCAGCTTCCACAGCATCGCCTTGGAACATTTCAAACTTGTCTACGACCAACTGTAATTTAGATACAGTAGAACATGTGTAAAATTAAATCCCGACTAAGATGAACCTCTTATTCAACTTCATATGGAACGGAATGGACTCTAATAACTTATAGTACATACCTTTCGAGCTGAAGCAACGGATGCCCCCGTGTAAAAATCAGTCTTTCGCGCCAAGAAACTAAATATAGTTTCCAGAAGCTGTAAAAACAAACGAAATAGTTTGGTACATTAGTCAAAACTTAAAATCAAATTTCCTATTGGAGCTAAAAATTTCATAATATCATTAGTTATTACTTCTTGAACACCGCCTTCATGCTGCTGGGCCATTGCCAAAAGTATCCCATCAAATTGTTCTGGATCTCGTGCCATTGTAAATATTGATTCGTGAAATTAGACTATGAATTTGCTAAACCTTAAAAATAATTGCACAGCTATGAAATTTGAACACTGCAGTCAACTTTATTTCCAACTTTATGGTATCCAATTCCTGTTTTTTATATTGATCACAAAAAATACAACTGAAAATCCATAGACGAACAGTATTATGTTGTTTGTTCTTCAAACGTGACAACAAAATTATAACTTTTTACAAGATCAAGAAACCGAAAAATCCATGTGTTTGATCAAAGAAAATCCCCATTTGACTCATTCAATCTTCTAGCTTCTTCTTCTCATCCTCATTCCTCATTCATCTCATCACGATATTTTGGAAGCCGCCTTGTATTTGGGGCATCATGAACAACTAAGGTGCACTGTATTCTGCAAAAAAAAGTATTGTAAATCGTAAGTGTATGTATGTCGTTTTCGTACATACTTCACGCAGTAATCTGTTGCGGGGAATAAGCACATGAGCAGCTGTGTTCTCTTGTTTACGTTGTTTTTAGTGTGTGAAGGTGAAGAGCCAGTAGTTGGCTGTGCACTTTAAATTTTGGACTATAATTTTGGAAAAATTATTTAACAGTTATTTTGCTCATTTTCCCAACGAGGACACGTCAAAAAATTAAACTTTCAAAATGTCGTATATGATACCCCATCTTCACAATGGGTGGCAGGTGGATCAAGCTATTTTGAGTGAAGAGGATCGTGTTGTGGTAATAATGGCCATTTTATTTTTAATATTCGAATTGCTAATTACATTATTATGTATTATTACATATTATACTCCCTGACCTGTTAAACTTATTTCTATTTTTTGTAGGTCATTCGATTTGGTCACGATTGGGATCCTACATGCATGAAAATGGACGAAGTTTTATATGGGATTGCTGAAAAAGTAAAGAATTTCGCAGTGATATATTTAGTGGACATAACTCAGGTTCCAGACTTCAATAAAATGTACGTTGGACTTTATAAGAATGAAAAGATAACGATACACTCGATACAGAAGCGCAAATTAATATTAAATATTTTTGTGTTATTACAGGTATGAATTGTATGATCCCTGTACGGTCATGTTTTTCTTCCGTAACAAGCATATTATGATAGATTTGGGAACAGGTAACAATAACAAAATTAACTGGGCACTGGAGGATAAACAAGAAATGATCGACATCGTGGAGACTGTGTACAGGGGAGCTAGGAAGGGCAGAGGTCTGGTTGTTTCACCGAAAGATTACTCCACCAAATATAGATATTAAGTAGCATTAATGTTATATCTACAATAATATTAAGATTGTCGTATTTAAATCGATTTTTTACCTTGCGCTGTACAAGAACTTTTGAGTAAGTTGATTTCTTGATTTCACTTGATATCTTTTGTAAGTAAAGAATACTGGTCTTTTTATGCGGCTTGTTGTGTACGTTATAATATTTTGATAAAAAGATCTATATAACCGTTTGTATCTATGTAAGATTTAATATTTTATTAGATAAAATTTTTTTTAACTACTTTTGATTGATATGACTAAAGAAAGAGAACGTCATTAATTTGTCATATCAATTTCATACGCATCCATTCTCCCTGCATAAAGTTTAAAACAACGCAATAACACTCTTTGCCAACTGCATAAATTTGTAGGTACGAAAATACGAAGTATGAATTTACCATTCTCATTGTTGCAATTTGCAAGTTCAAGTATAGGCAAAAGTAGGTCTTCATTATCACCGGGATATCATGTCATTTCTCTCTGGTAAAATATGCATATATTGTTAAATGCATATACAAAATACGTAATACGAACCTCCATGCATAAATGCAAAGTACCATGAATTTGTGTGATTCATGCTATGCATATATAACAGTTACAAATTGTTTGCATTATATTATGTAATCACTTCTATTCTATGATAGAAGTTCTATCTCAATCTTCTGCTTGAAGCATGTGCTTTTGCTGCTTTCTATAAAATAGAAATAATAGTACGATTTGAGTTGATGTATCAACCAGTTGCAGTTATCAATTAATTGAAAGTTTTACACAATTGGAAAAAAATTATTTTGTGGGATCTTTGTTTTCAGTGAACTGAAAAATTAATTTGAATTCTAATTCTTAATGATTGAAATCAATCTAAAGTTTCATTTGAATCGTTTTGAACAAGTTTTTCCCGACTCGTTCGTTTTTGTAGTTTTACTTTATGACTTCGTTTAGCCAACGACGGAGAGAAAAAATTCTCGGTACAATTTCAGTTAAAAGGGCTCAAGTTTGAAGTTGAAGTTAACAAGGTTCTGAGTGAGTATAAAATTCAGTGCTATAAATTTAACTTTCCATACTATAGGTATTTTTTAAAGTTTTTATGTTGTTGATTCGTTGTGTGCATAATTTAAACTCCAGGGACCTTTTGAGCAAATAATCCAGTTGTAAGTAATACGCACAGGAGCGTTGGAGAACTCATAGCTGCACATTAGAAATCTTTGTTGTCCACCACTACTTTAAAATTTCAGACCACTGACTACAGTTGTAGTTGTTTAAAGAGGGTCCACGTAAAAATGGCATCGACGCCCATTGAACCATTGCGGGACTCTGAAAACGGGGAAGACGA
>JAHZNC010002875.1:0-14935 GCA_027744095.1 Zhuqinia jingwanae
AAATTGAGAATAAAGAATGGAGAGAGAGGGAGAGGGGTGCGAGAATAAAAAAGGCTAGCATCATACATATAACTTCCAAACTTGGAAACTACCACCATCATCGTACCAGTAGTAGCTGCAGCAGCAGCAAATGTTCAACTGTTTTTTTTGTGTTTGCAAACGATATGATGAAAATGTTGCTTTTTTCAGAGTGTAGCCCCACAACAACGCACTAAGGAATATAGAACCCACTTTTTGTTAGCACTTCATATGAAAGCGGCAAATGGTTGTGTGGATCACAGAGAAAAAGATGAGCCTTAAATTTTTAAAACCATTCTCCGAGGAATGCGCTCAAAGTATGAGAGTAATAAATGCACTTTTCAAAGAGGGAAGTATGCATCATCATTTTTTGGGGGGTGGGTGATGAATCCGGTCATGTAACTGCTGCTGTTGTAATACATGTACTTGCAGAGATCGTTTTAAAAACAAGAAACTCGTGTTATATTCCATTACAAGAAACATTATATACGCTCATACAGATAATACAATATTGCTAGCAGTGAAAATGTTGCATGCGTATATGTGCTCTCTATAATATTCATCTCTAACAGTTATATATTTACTTTTTGAAGTGCATATTGTGTAGTAGAAATTTTTAAACACAGCCGTTGCACTTTCAGAAGCAGTAACACACAGTGCACTTTCTATTATTATCACAGAATTGAAGAAAAATGCATGCCGTGCGAAGAGACATTTTCCGTGTTACCATTTTACAAAGGAAATTTGATGGAAATCAAGATAACAATATGAGTAAAGATGATGGAATACATAAACATAAACCAAAATGCATCGCTGTTTTTTTTTCGTTCTCCCTTCACTATTTAAATAGGAAAGTGGTATTCACAATATATATAGGTACATATAGTATACCTACATATAAAGCTATAATGTAAGCTGAAAACACCCTATTCATTCAGATATAATAATAATGCACTTTGGATTGTGGATAGTTATAGGGATAAAATCGCTCCAAATATCAACGTAAAGTGCACAGGGGGCAGTTAACCGGAACGAGAAAAAAATCAAGTTTAATGATTCTTGATTATGATGCTTCTCTCCATTAAAAAAAGCAAGATGCACACGCACCACTTGTCAACACGGAAAAAATCACATTCTGCCAGTTTCTTATCTTCCCCTCTCACAACAAGGAACTTTCACATTTTAAAAATCGTTAATTTATTATGAAAAGTGGTAAATGTACAAAAAAAAACTAATTTTTTCTAAAACATTTCCCCGTGACGTTGCGTTGAGAAGAACTATACGCAATGCGTTTTCATCTTGAATACATCCCGCTCCCTAAAAATAAGTGTGTATTTTTTTATATCTGGAATACATACTTCATGATATGAAGTTCATATTGTAACAAAACTGCAGTTCAATTTCTTTGTTGATTGTGAAATAATTATAAAGATTAAAAATTGTATTATTCTTCTTGTCCAATCCAGAGCTCCGCCGTTTTATTCATTCTCGTGGAAGAAGCATGTTTCACAACTATAAACATGCATACAAAATACTAACAAAGGGAAAAAGTTTAGTATTTTTTTTGTTGAGTTCACGTGTTTGAATGTAGTTGTGTTTTGTAGTGTCTGGCATCATCCAAATCACGTCCTGAAACACAGGAAATGGAAAAACAACAAGATAGCCTTCACTCTTTTGAGGGTTGCTCGAATCATAAATTCCCATTTGATTTATGAACATGACATGAACATGAAGAAGTAACAACAGCATTTTTATATAGCTGTATATACTATTAAAAGTACATATCCCTGCAATACGTGCATCAACACAATAGCACAAAATGACAGCGCTTTTTAACAGTACATAGGCAAAGGAAATGTACCTTTTTAAACGCAAGATTCAAGAAACAGAAAAATGAGTTCAGAAGACAAAACAAGAAAATAAGTAAGCATTTGAGAGTCAATGCTACAACAACCAGGGTAGCATATTAAGTGCTTTTCCTCGCTGGCAGAATGATGTACTATTGTATGTTTTATTTGTTATGTTCTGAAACATATAATATAAATTTCTTATATAATAATATAACTGCTTGCTTGAATCAAACATATAATACAATGGTTTGTATTCGTACTATACAAAGTGTCAGCATTATGATGATGATAACACCAAGACACAACATAAGTCGTTTAGTGAGAAGGAGAAAACCCATTTTGGCTTCATCTTGAAAAATTTTACATGGAAAAAACAAAAGAGGAGTGTCAAAAGAGAGATCAAAATTAAGTAGACCGTGACGAGGAATTAAACGTGGTAATCATGTTGATTACATGCTACCACTCAAATAATATACAGCAAGCGTGCAAGGCATTCCCTTTTTTTTGTTCTGGAGGAAAGAGAAAGAAGAAGAAGAAAAGCGAGGGAGAAAATGAGGAGTCATTGTTTCGTAGATGAAGAGGAGAAAAGGAGAAGGAAGAAGTGTTGGTTTGCCGTGGGAAAGATCACAGCTTGACCTCACATTAACTTGCCACAAAACAAGGAACCGCGCTGACAGATATAAAGAAAAAAATGCTATTAAGGAATAAAAATGTGATTGTGAAGCGAAGTGAAGAGAATGCTTTTGTGGTTAATGTACACTGCGTCTCTTAATAGCATCAGCCAAGACAAAAGTTACGACTCTGTGCTGTTGTACGTATAAATGTATATTCACTTTCTCTCAGCCTTCTCCAAAACGCAGTTGAATATTTGTGAAAAAAAAGAGTAATAACATATCAACATCTCAGTATAAATACGTTACACACATAAAACTAAAAATGCTTTTAATTCGATATATTACAACAAAATGACGTTTATAAATATTTCACTTAGTCTGATATGATTTACAAGATGACAAGTTTTTTTTGTGTGATTAATAGAAGGCATGAACCGACGACATTGTCGTTGTATATTTTATATAATGGGTTTTGTAAAAAAAATATTATTCTTATTTGACCCGCTATCTGTTCGCATACAAATTTCATTTTGACAATGAAATAAATTTTTTAATAAAAAAATGTTTCTTGTGAAATTCTTACTTTATATGCTTTGTTACCTGAAAACAAATTATCTACACAAAATCGCTTTACAGTTTTTCCGAGTTCAAAAATATACTTGAAATCAACTATATGGTCGAGCATTGTTTTTTTCCTTCTTTTTTCATGAAAAATACGTTTTCTCCTTATTATGGGCTAAAAATTGAAAATTTTAATAACAACCTTACGGCAATATACACACATAACTTGTTTGTTTTTCCTTTCGCCTCAAAGTATTTATGCATCCAAGTTTGTTAAACAGTCGTTTACTTTAGTACCCGTCGAATAGGTACATAACATCGTCATCATCTTGATACCTAACTGAATGAGATGTAGGATATTAGCAGCCACCACGCTGACGAACGACGACAAAGCATAATATGCAAACTTTTTCATGTTGGAATAATAGTCCGCTTCCGCTCCTCACTGTATATTATGAATCCTGTAGCTCCAGGCATACCATGTTTGACATAACATGAAACAAT
This sequence comes from Zhuqinia jingwanae, assembly GCA_027744095.1. Taxonomy (NCBI): domain Eukaryota; kingdom Metazoa; phylum Arthropoda; class Collembola; order Entomobryomorpha; family Paronellidae; genus Zhuqinia; species Zhuqinia jingwanae. Next base: position 3,548 of record JAHZNC010002875.1, read on the forward strand.
GTAATAATGTGATAACGAAAAGTATCACAATCCAGCTTGTACCACTCATTGTAAATTCATTAGCTTTAAGTTTCTCCACTTTTACCATATGCTCCGAAAGGAGCTCCTGAAAAATTGCAGCTTCTTTCAGGTTCACAGAATAACGCTTTCTTCATTTTTATTACGACGATGATGGTGATGATGATGATATTTGGTAGTAGTGGTAGCGTAACCGCATTATATATTAACATCTATATTGTCAGTTGGGAATTTGTAAACTCAATAGGCAGAATTGAATTTGTGATTGAAAGGTCTATATGTAATTTTGAATACCACACAAAAGCTCACGGGTGTGTGCCTTTGATTCTAATAATAAACACAATTTATGTGTATCATCATCGAAGGAGCCCATACGAACCTTATTTCAGTATATTGATGAAAAATATATACCTATGCCTACATACGTATGTGTGCATAATATGGCAATTTCAAGCGTTGAATTTTAGTTGATAAAATATTTAGCAATGTTTATGTGTGAATACAATGCACAGATATATACAATGCAAACATTACTAAAACGCCTGCAGACAAACTACAAATTTTTTTATACCAAAAATTCATTTCCAGAAATGGACAGAATTAATGTACATAATGCGATCCAGCAACAACAAAAAATATGCACATTTAACATTAGAAAGGTCGTTTGAATGATTCCTATCGGTTGTATTATAAAATGGAACGCTCGCTTTTATAAATGGTTAAATGAAATTTAACGTTTATTATTGTGGTTACGGTTATGTTTCAATTTTAATACTATGCTGAATTTATTACTTTATATATACATTTACCATGCATGGTAGATGTAACATGTAGCAAACTACTAGCAGACAAGTGTATATAAAACTCTTGAGTTTGGCTCCAAACTGGAGAATCTCAATCGAAGTGAGCAATTATTATCCTTCCAACATAAACATGTAATGAGCTTTAAATAGGCACTAAGGAAAGAGCTCTGTATACATTGATGTTACGCTATTCACTCAAATGCCTCGAGGAAAGCTTCCGTTATGCCAAAGCTATCTTATTATTTTTTATCGCTGGCTCAATCCATGAAATTTTCATCTCGCACCAATCATCGTTGCAAAATAGTATCAATGAATCTTTTGAACAAACATGCCAGTGCGTGCGTGTATGAAAATCTCGTACTTTTGTAAAAAAAAAAGTTTATTTTTTATCGCTCTTAAAAAGAAGCAATATACAAAATAGATTCATAAGTATACATGGTATGGTTTTTTGTACGTAACTACATAAGTCTTGAGCTTACTGGAGTAAAAGCTGAACGAAAAAAAAAATCTTGACGCCGCTTCAATTTGAGTCAGTGAGATATATTTTTTTCTGTCAAGTATCCGATTTCATCTCCGGTGATCATTTACTTTTGCTTTTATGAACGCCGTCCTCTTCTTCGTTCCTAAAATACGATTTTTGCAAGTGTGCTCACACATTGTACTCTCAGTGCGACACGTTCAAATAACACCATTTGTATTATCTTTAGCACTTTCACTCTCATGTGAGTAGGTATATATAGAGCTGCTGTATGGAATACCACTTTTTTTGAAGGACGGGAAAACATGGATGAAGTGAAGATATACCACACTGCTGTTGTTGAGATAGGAAAAGTGATTGCGTAAAAAAGACTTGGCAAATACACACACATATACACGTCAGTACTTTACGCTGTGCTGCTGAGAGAACTAACATGGAATAATATCTAATATGAACTCTAGGAGAGAAAAAAACTAGATTTTGGCCCGGTGATTTCATTGCTTTGGTTTGGCACAGTTCAGCAAAAAAAAGCTATATAGAGTCAGTGACGACGGCTTGATCCTCTCTTGAAACAGGACATTTTTACAACATCTCTCACTCAAACTCAGAGTATTATTATGAATATCTAGAGAGAAGAAAAATGAAGCCGCACATCATATCACCATCATCGTTCTTCTTCTTCAGCTCTTGTACAAAAAGCAACGACAAAAACATAAAAAAATATACTGAGCAGCATCAACAGCAGCAGCAGTACAGGGAAAAATATATAAGATAAAAATGAGATTGAGATATAGACACAAGCAGACTAATACATTATTCTATTGCAACTCTTTTATATTCGTTCGTACACATACATACTATACTGCTTATGTATATAATATTGTGAAAGCAAGAGATTTTTTTTATAAAAAAAAAGTATCTTTTTTTTTGAGTACCTTGTCGATTTTGTCGAGAAGAAAAGAAAATGCCTTCCGGATATTGAACTAAAAAAAAGTGAAAAGAAAAGGAGAAGCAGAAAGAAAAGAAGGATGTTTGGGAAAGTGAATAAAGTTTTTTTTTTCAGAAAAATATATTAAGGTTGGGTATAAATAAAAAATATTGTGCTAACATTCATGTTACATACTACACTACACAATGTAACATCTAACGATTGAGTTAACTGCAACTAAAAAAACAACAACAACAAAACATGTAGAAAAAAGGAAGAAAAAAAGGGAAACTTTGTTTTTTTATTTCTGAGCTTCTGCTTAGTTGATTTTTTGTGTACATTTTCTTACGCACAACTTCGTTTCCTTGTTCAAAAATTGTTCTCTTCTATTCTCTCTGTTTGTATACTTCCGGCATCTTAACGTTTCTCTAAGACTTTCTCCAAAAAAGGTTGCTTTTTCCTACCAAGCAAGCTGAAGCATCATGTTGTTTTGACAAACAAAAGCAGTTCATGTGCGGTGAATGGAAATTGTGAAAAACGTTCTATTTTATGCATGCGCTGAGTACACACATACAACATACAATACTTAAAATCACTAGAGATCCGAACCGGAAAACTGAAAACAACATATCATGATGATGATGATGATGATGAACCTTTCAAAATTTTCGGCGCCAACCTTTTTTTCCAAGTGCAGATACACAAAGTTGTAATAAAAACAGTAAAATCCAATTTAAATCAAACAATCAACTTGGATCTATCAACGACATTAACCATTAGTCATCCAATTTGTTTACTAACGACAAAAAATCAACAACCACTCTAATTGGACAATCCCCAAGAAAATAATTGCACAGCAATGTTGATCTACGTATATATCTAGATCTATATATAAAATTGCTTGCCAAAAAATGATCTAGAAAAGATATACCACCCTGTGCCTCGTAATTTATTGCCAGTTCAAGATTAAATGCTCGTTGTTATTTTGGCGGAACTACTACTTGTATTTGCACAGTGGGGATTAAAAAGGCCACATTTGCAATGTCGCATGATGCGATAAATGAAAAAAATCATGATCCCGCCCGATATACACACAAACACACACACACACACCATACAATAGTGAGTAGAAAATGTTTTTCGAAGGCACCACTCTATTGCAATTTTTTTTTAAAGCAATAACCACAGAGAATATATTTTTGGTTAACTGTAGTCCAGAGAGAAAATGTTCCAAGATAGACCACAAAAATAACACCGTACTCTATAAAAATTTGCGTGCACACTCCACTGCATATATTTTTTTCTTGCAGGAGGAGAGTAAAACAGGAAAAAAATGGGATCCAGTCACCAGGACTGGGGATGAACACATCAGTGACAAAAAATAAAAAAGGAAATAAAAAATGGCCAACATTTGCTCAAATGAGTTAGAGTATCCTCATGAAAATAAATCCCAACTTAAATATCTAGGTCGGCCAGCGAACGACATTTTGCTTGAAATAAAGTGGTTCATTCTTTCCTTCTATTATGTTTATCTGCCAAGACGAAAGGCACATAAATGCAGCCTTATTTACACTTTATATACATTTCTTCTTATACTACGAACGATATCTGTTTAGAACAATGGGGAAAGTGATGCGATGCGGTACTACTCCTTCTTCTGTTGTCTGTAAAGAGAAAGCTATCATCAGTCAGCACACCACACACACAGCAGTATAGCTCGTTTCGGTCACCGTACAATTTTTAGGCTGGCTACATGGCATTAATTCATGCCCTACCAAAATTGGCTTGACGTTTAATCACCCTTACCAGAAAAAACCCTTTTAGTCTTTTTTTTTCTGTTCATATTCCTTCTTTCTTCTTTATTTTGCCCATGCTTTCCAGATGATGTCTTTTTTTTCTCTATGTCCAGCGACCATCTCACTAAATGTGTATACCTGCCTATGACATATAATTCTACTACTTGTACTGATGTCACCAACAGTATCTAGCACATAACCCGGTTTTTACAGTAGATTGTGCACAATAAAGAAGATTTTAGAGAGTCGTATAAGGTCGGTGGTGGTGGTGGGTATATATACACTTGTAACACCCATCTCCAGGCGAAATCTATTATTTTACTCACACGCTGCTTTTTATGTTATCTTTTTTTTCTCAAGCAAACCCAGTTTTTTCAAGGGTTTTTGCTCCAAGTTATGTTGTCCACTAGTCGATGGGAAAAAATTAAGTGTTTCAAAAGCTGAGTGAGTGCCATTGATAGGATCGATTTTAAACACGCTAGTTGGCAACTACAAAGATACTAGGAGGTTTTTAGTTGAGTTTTTTTTGCGTTCCGTGTTTGTAGTTTATTTTTTTGCAAAGAAAAGTGAGAGAGAAAAGTTTCTATTGTCAGAGAATAGGAAAAAAAGAGAAACTAAAAGGCTGAGAAGGAGAAGAAGAAGTACAATCTATTTATGTGCACCCATCTTTTACTTTAGCACTCGAACTTGTGCACTGGAGTAGTGAACCCTGGGCGGATTGTCAAATCCGATAAAAACAAGTCTGGCATTTTTCTTCTTTAACGTCTTCTTTTCCATTGCCCGACTGATCCTTCTTTTTCTTCAACTTTTTTTTACTTTAAACAAGTAATACCTATTAGTAATACTGCTGGTTATATTAGTGCATATACGCATATATGTACATATTTTTACAATTTATAATGAAGTGTCTGTATATTTTAGAATCGACATCAGAGTAAAATTCATAGGTATTATTAGTACGAAGACCATCTTAGTTATAATTATGATGTATACGTTGCATGATATAGTTCAATGGATTCAAAGTATTCGGGTCAAAGATTCAGTGCAATTGCAGCATTTTTTAACTTACTTCATGATTTAAACTATAAATGTTCTTACAAACGGCACTCCATTAAAGTTTGTAGTTTATTGTCTTTAAAATTACAATCATGTATGCAATATATATACGTTTATATGCACATTATTTACGATAGAGAATTTGAACTTATCTGCAATCGCTGTGCATTTACTGACATTCTGATAATATATTTCAAGTAATATTTGATCTCCCTATTATTCAAGGTTGCTCTTTCCATTTATTGCATGATATTGTTCAAGTTCGCACCCTACGTGTGGCTTGACTTTTTGTAGTAGGGGAAATGTCCAATCCAGACGATCAAGCCAATTCTACGAGCACAACGTTTTATTGGAAGTATGACCAGTGAAAGCGGAAGAAATAGGATCGTCAAACCACTTTCCCTTGACATATTACATTACAGCCAAAGTCTTTTTCCTTTTTTTATAGGGATTAAATATATATTGAAGGCGAAATCGTCTCCTTTCATGCTCTTTGGCTATATTTATCTCTCACAGAGTACATTGAGATTGATGCGCTTTTCTTCTGACAAAATCCGCTGCATTTTTCTGGTAAAACTGTAGCAATAACTTGTATGTAAGTGGATCTATTGGCATCGGTCTCTCTCTCCTCTCTCTCTCTTCTTTCTGCAGCACCGCAAAGAAAGGGAAACCGCGGCTGGCTGGATGGCTGTCCTCGGAATGGTACCATGTGCACTTTCTACTCAATACGTATACTTTTTTTTGGGAAACTGTCAGTGTAAAAAGCCACATATCGAGCCCCTGAGTAATGGAGACTAAAAGGCATTTTCCTGTTGTGTGAGCGCTTTCTTTTCTTCGTATTCACTTTCCTTTTCATAAAATGATTTTCTGATATTTCTTTGTGAATCCAGTCAGGAGTCACACTGCGGTACGCTTAAGTTGCGTAGATCCGTTGTACTTATATATAACATTTCCATTTATTTTTCTGGATTATCTTCTGTATAGCTGCTTTGATTTCACAATGAAAATCCTCATATCTGTTTGTCCCCAAGTGGTCAAACGTCATTCTTCACAGCTTAAAAGGCACGAAAAACGACTTATTAATCGCAATTTACACTGCAGATAAGTTGTACTTTGTTTAAGCGCCTTTTATTCGTGTAGTATTATTATATCTCTGATATCAGAATTGTCAAAGTTGCATTAAGCATACTACAACAATACATTAATATAATATATATAATTTGTATAGGTCCACAGAAGTGAAAGTCGTACATTTCCTCTCACTCCTCCATTTCTTGAAGGAAGTGTAGCATTTGTAACAGGAAATGGTTTGGTGGCTACACAATGGCTGCTCCAAGATCTTGAAGAAACAAAAATGAAGTGTATTAACATCCAAGCTAGTTCCGACATATTCCTTTCTGGAAAACTAAAGACAGGGGAAAAAAGTTTGTTTTTTTTTGTTCAGGGAAGTAAATCAACGAGCTGTTAACAAGAATGAACCTTATTCACAGAAAGTAAAAGAAAGTTGTGTGTGTAGTGCAAATGAGCGCGGGATATGGATATCAGTCAGATTAAATGCGCCCTTTTTCTCTCCTCATCAGCTTTTGCTGTAGTCATATCTCATGGGAAAAATTCAATGGAGTTGTCGATTAAGCCGGTGTCTAAAAGTAAAGAAGTAAAGTAGTAGTAGTACAAGTGCACATGATGATGATGATGCTTGAAAGCAAAGAATGTTCTAGACGCCATAAGCATCAGTGCTGTTGTTACTACACAGTGTGTTGTATTTATGTAGAACTTGTTTCATTCCATTGTTTTCTCTTGATTTTCCCTGTTCAAAAGAGTTTTAGACGAGTTACACGTGCTGGATTTTCTTGATAATTAGTATCTTGAAGCTTTCACAGTTCTCCCCTCTCGGATTTGGATGGTGTGTGTGTGTGTTTTATTATGCCTGTCTGTTTCTATTTAGGTTTTAGGTGTTAACTTACGCAGTGCGTAATGTTGTACTTTATTTCTTATATACGTAAGTAATTATGCCGTCAAGATCACACGTCATTTGCACATTTGATGCTTGGAAGAGCATCTATCCATCATCCGTTGCATCGAAAAGTGAAAGTTAAAAGTGTAATGATAATGTAAGCTCAAATTATTTAACTTGGGTGGAATTCTAATTAACGTATTTCAAAAACATTTCACGAAACGAGTTTTGAATAATTTCCTCTAATGAATCAATGGACGCAAGAGTTCTAAACTGCGATTTTGCTTTTTTTTTATTTTACAAATCTTATTTCGTGTCCAAGATTACATATAGAGAGTAGAACGATTTCAAACCATTACAAATTAGGTATATGACCCACATGTATGTAGGTATACGCTTTTATCTTATTCAACTACTAAAAAGCACAATAGTTACATACATTATCGTGCATTGTAATGGGAGGAGTTTTTTCGACGAGAAAAAATCAAGCTATTAGCATGCAGAAATGCAGAGAAAGAATTAAAATGCAAGGGAAATAAAATTTTCTCCACAACACGACTCCAAGCTCCTTTTATCTGTAACATTTAATTTATTTGAAATGGAATATGTTTTCTGTCAGAAATAATCTCGCAAATGTTCATTAATACAATTTACAAATACAGCTCATTCGCTGAATGCAGCAACGAAATGGTAGTTTCACAATTCGACAAGATTGTAATATGCATACCATCCCGAAAGAAAGCCGAAGTCATGAAAATAGGATACATACTATCCATTACAATCAAGCAGTGTTGAAAGTGAACACTATTATGATACTACGCTTTTTTGTTGTATATGCGCCTTTTCATTTGCGTACATTCATCGCAATTTCTGCTAAGAGTTGTATTAAAAAAACTCGCATTATGTCGTACTTGCTTCAGCAAAGTTTTTTTTTTGCAAAAAAAGTATTCCCTTTTCTTGAATGAAGAGTACCATTAAAATAAGTAGTTCAAACGCTTTGCTGTTTTTATGGGCCATCCATTAATGAATGAATACTTGGGCATTTGCAGAAGCAATTTTTCTACTTACTTGAGTGTATGTATTATTATTATTTTTACTATTTTCTTTGTCCCAGAATTACACACCACTCTTTTTTTTCCGTAAATGGAACTTGAGACATGTACATACGCCTGTAAATATTCCACTCGTCCAGAATATGAAAATGCCAGAGAAAATGTAGTAGGTCTACGTGAGGATGTGTATTTTTTGGTCTGCTTACACCTTTTCCTCTGTTAAGTTTTCCTTAAAAATGCGTCTCATTCACTTCTCTTTAAAAAAAAAAGGTAGTTGAAATTTTTATTGTACAAGCAAAAGCACATACTTTATATATATCATAATAATAATATGTATATATCCGCCTACAAACTTTCACATTTGAACACAGGGAAACCAAAAGAAATGGTTGAATGCTACTAATACGGAAACCCATATAAACGGCTTTGATTCACTTAGATACTTTGAGTTGTGGGATTTCGTTAGAATAATTTGCATGCAAATAGCCTTCGCATTCATTGCTTGCGAGCTTATTCATTCAGTCTCATTTGAATATACACAACCCCACCAACTTTAAATAGGATTTCTTAAAATTCTCTTTCCCAGAAGAAACAATCCGATGTGTTTCTTTACTGCTTTGGTTCAACTAATTTAATGGCACATGGCAGCAGCATCCAACAGCAGAATATGAATAAACGCCGCTGCTGCTTGCTACTGCTGCATCACCGCCAAACACTCATTTCCCAACGTTTTGTATTTGCATCATGGGTCTGTCCTATTTTTGAATGCTTTAGCTCACGGCTAACTATGGAAAAAGGAGACTAACCATACATCATTTTACTAATCCCCAATAAATATTATCAAGAAATGAAAATGACAAGCGGTACTAATCCCGTTAGCCTTATCCCCTTTTCTCTCTTCACCGAACTCTTAACTTACACTTTTAATAAATAGAAATGAGAAAAGCCGCTTTTCCTGTAAAGGGATGTATTTTATAAACCAGCTATTTTCAGTCTTTCATTTACAAACATAACAACATTCTATGCTTACAATACAAAACATTATAATCAGAAGAAGTTTGAATATCATCGAGTGTCACCAGTAGTGCACTCTGCTCAGTTGCGTTTTGAATACAGAATAACATAATACATATATATAGGTTTCCCATGTGTGACGTGATTACGGCTTATATAAGGCGTAAAAGCGTTTTAAACAAAATTCCAACTACATTTTAAAAAAATTTAAGCTTTAGAAGAGGAAGGGTGAGTGGGTGGCATCCGCAGAGCATTGATATATGTTAAAAATGATAAATTTCAGTCACATATTTTAAATGAAAGAAGACGTATGGGATGTTACAGATAGAAAAATTCTTGCCTGCCCTCTGATTGGAATTACACGGAAGGAGCCAAATGTTTTGCAAGGAATTTTCTTTTCTGGGAGGCAGGTTTAATGTCAAGTCAAAATATTCGACCTCCAATAATTTACCACACCAGAATGCGTTCTCTCATTAATAAATTGTTTTGTAGATTATTGCTGTAGCAAAAATAAATGCAGCGTGTGTGTAGTTATTGGCTCCACTTGCTGAATTATCAGAAATAGCTACATACATGTAAACTGCAGGTTTATGGAATCATATAATATTGATTATACGATGAATTTCCTGTATTTTTATGGCTTTTGCTTCCCCAGTTATAATGGTATTTTTGTGTATGTTCACTGATAACAGCATTTATTTACTTCCTATTCTACTAAAGCAATCTGTCCTTTGTCTCTTTTGGGCTTCGCGGTGGTGTGCATGCAACCGTAAAAAAAGTTACATGTCGCTTTTCGGTTTTTTTTCTTCTTTCTTTTCTAGCTCATCGTCGTCGTGGTGGTGTGTTGTGTTAGTGTTGTGTGTTGGTGACGGTTCTTTGCACTTGTGTATATGTAGTTCATTAAGATAATCCCACTGCTCAGTACTCGGTAAACTCATTATTTACGACCTGAAATAAAACAGAAGCTGGGAAATAGTCTGATTATTCATGGGATGTTGTTCACCGGTTTTCAGTACGATGAACATATTTAGCTACGCTCTTGCAGTTAAAATGCAGATAGCCAACAGTTAAATTAGCATTTGACCCTCTTCTCCTGGTAGTATCCCAGTTTTATGGACAGTGAAGTTAATGACTGTAATAAGCACATTTTTTAACCCATTTCAGATATAAAAATATGTAGTACACCAATAAAAATACATGTACTTCTCAAATGTATAGAAATATATTTGAAAACGGCATTTTTCTAATAATTAGCTGCTTGTCGATACTCCGTTTTGTGTTCGAGCTAACATTTGTGTATATACATATACCTATACACCTATATGAGAAAAGCAATTATATATACATTGCTTATCTAAACTTATATATTGAGTGACTCTTGTTACACATTTACGGAAGAGTTTCTTTGAAAACCTTGATTTTCCGAAAGCATAAAATGTTGATGTGTATAACATACACAGTTTTTTAAGATTTTCTTGAAGCATTTTTTTCACTGCTTCATCGTCATCAATTTTCATTTCTTTTTCAACTGCACTTTTTCAAAGCTTTCTCTGTTATTTTTTACCCCTGACAGTAAAATTACAAAGAAATCCTACCCCATCACAGATACACTTTATCTTTTACACAATGCAATGTTTACATTCTTTTTGGTACATTGTTTGAAGGGATATGATATATTACACACATACATATTGCACATACATAATACCTATATTATATCCACCTAGCCAAGTTGTAAAGCTAAAATAACAAAAAAAGAGAGATAGATATCCACATTTCCTAAAGACAAGACAGATTTTTCTTGTGATTTTCATTTCGACTTTTTGCCTCAGTTCATGTCATCATCGTCTATTGAGGCTGGCTTTGGCTGTTGCAATCCTTGGTTGAAATGGGCACATGGATTATTATAAGACAACGAGTGTGAGATATTCTTTACACATGGATGAGTGGTTGAAAAGATGCTGCGAGATGAAATGAGAAAAGGGGGAAACCTAGAACTTGACTTGTCTTGGTGCAAGTTTTGGGGGCTTGGCTGGAGGGAGAAAAGAGACAAGAGGAATACCAGGATAATTCAACTTTCTTTTTTTTGTGAAAATGGAGGAAATAGAAATGGAAAAGTCAACCACTATCACACACTGCTTAGTGGAGGGATCTTGCAAGGAGGCAAACCAGACTGGCGTAAGCTGCACTTGTGACTTGTGAGATGAGCAATGGCCAAACACACAATCTTGACTTGAATGGGCATATAGAGAGGAAGGGATGTACTTACCTATTATGAAAATGTACATA